>OMNN01074488.1:7567-28520 GCA_900302755.1 Chromis chromis | reverse complement strand
AGCAGTCAGGGGTTAAGGGCCTTGCTCAAGGGCCTACAGTGGTGGTGACTGGGACAAGCGGTCGCTCTCACTTTCCCACCTCAACCTCTTGCCAGTCTGGAGGCTTGAACCGGCGACCCACCGATTACAAGTTCGCTTCACAAACCACTAGGTCACCACTGCTCCACGGTATATTATTTATATATTTACGGTATATTCACAGGAAATGATACAAGCTTCACATATACACATCACCACCTAACATTTATTTCCATTTGTGAGCATTTTCTCCATTATCTTTCCATGGCATTATGGGAGAAACTAGCTCACTGAACAAAAACTCAAAAATCTACCACTTTTACAGGATTCTATATAGTCAAAATAGAATTATTATGTGGCATGAACAGATATGGCTAGACTGAGGAGGATTCCTGGATCTGAGTTTACAACTTGCTATCAGGTTTTTCAATTATGGGAGCTGAACAATGTAGTTTAAATGCAAAAAACCTGGGTGATACTGTAAGATGAGACTTATGTCAGACAGGCAATAGTGTGTTAACCAAATCCCTCATATTAAGAGAAAAAAAATGTTCCTTTGACCCTAGAATTGAAATTCACCATTGGAAAAAACAAAGATATTTTATTCCTAAAGAGACATTGGAACTTCTGTCTAATTTATTGGAGCAGGCATTTCCTAAGTGGCTGTTGATTTGTGCAACTAAAACTCATGGCAGCAACTTGTGATCCATGGTGACTTGCCAGTTACCTATTTAACAGAAGCAGAAAGTTGGACAACCCATCTGTCTTTCTTACCACCTCCGGTATCCTATATGTCCACTATGTATTGAGCTGTGGCCTGTTTTATCATGTCATGTTGAGCTGATATGAACTGTGCAATCAATTGTTGTGAGCTTGTGAATAGAAAAACCAACACAACCAATAAAACAGATCGATTAGTTGAAAGCACCCGATTCTCAGTGTTGATTCTGGCAGTACCAGCAGCCACACACAATGATTTCATTTAGTACTGAAACATGTTGTAGAAAGAATGTGTTTTATTGCCTAGAGGTTAGCTGAGAAGATTGGTACTGATTGGTTTAAATGTGAAGATATAGTCATCAAGATTGAAAAAAGTGGAAACAGATGGTCTGGTTTTGACCAAGAACACTTAAGTAAACCAGATTATGGTCTACGTAAAAAATACTGGTGTCAATTTTCTTAGGCCACAATGTCAAGCAGTTCCTTTATTGGTTCATTAAGCCTTAACCGCATTTGTTTGTCTCCTGCTCAGATTCTGAGTGGCGTGATTCTGGAGGTCCTGGGAGAAGAGTTTCCGGAAGTCGTCACTCCAGAGGTGGCCGCAGCGTGGACCAAACTCTTGGCTACGGTCTACTGCGGCATCACAACCGTCTACGAGGAAGTGGGCTGGACGAAGCTTTCAACCTCGACTGGTTGAAGGCTTGTGAACTTGGACACACAAGGATCCTTCCAGTTTTTTTGGGGCTGCGGCCTCCGATAGGAATCTATTGACTGTAACTGGGACTGTATCTGGGAATGCAGTTTGGTGTAATCTAAGATAATCATGGGCTGTGGAACATACACTCTAATATAAACAACAATAAGAACAAGTACTCTGCCCTTGTCGTGGCTATAGCAGAGTGTGTGTGTGTGTGTTTGTGTGTGTGTGTGAGTGAGAGAGAAAGTATACAATTTAAAGCTCCTGTCTTTGCGTTTTTTCTCGTGTAAAGGCTGGAAGAAGAGAGCAAAGAGGAAGAAAATACAAACTGTAGATCCAACAGTGGACAAGAGGTCACATTTGACTTGGATGTGCCTTCTGCTGAATGTGTATATCCGGAAAATGAAATGTAAACGGCATTCTTTCGAAGCATTAGGGTGTTTTTCAGATGTTTCCTCTTATCGGTCTGTATCCACTCGTGTCCGTTTTATTAGATATTACGAAGACATTTTTACATTTCTAACAGTTAATTGTGACGATTGTACATTTTTTTCATTATGACTCACATTTGTATCTGTAACTGAGTAAATTTTGAAATAAAAAAATACAAAGAATATCCACATAGATGTCCAGCCATAGCTATGAATTCTTTGAAACCTCTATCTGCTCCTGCACTTCTGTCGACGAAATTACACTTTTTCTTCCTTGGCCTACTGCTCTCTTATTCTGTGCTTGAGTCAGCAGTGCTAAGTATAAGTGGCTTAGCTGCTGACAGTCCCTATTTATACCCCTATTTATCCCACTATGCTCTCTCTTTTCATAATATATTGTAGGAGCCCTGCACTTGGCCTGCGGGGATGTCATTAGAGGGTATATTTAGAAGCACCTCCACGATATCTAACAAAACGTTTAACAAAGTAAGTTTGAGCACAATCACAGGGAAACAGCACAAATCCAGATATACACTAATTTTAGCTGATTGGAATATGCTAATCCTTAAACCCCATGCTGTGAAGCTGCCATAGGCTCGCTCCCGAAATGCTCCCATTTCTTAACTAAAAAGACATTCTAGAGGTGGATTTGTCTTGCTGTGCTAACGACACGGTGATGAGGTGGGTTGCTTTCAGAATAGCAACACACAGCATGCTCTGTTTACCTCCTAGTCCTGCCAGCGAGATCTAACCCCCCTGCTTGATCCTAGCTAATCCTCTGAGCTAATCTTCCCAATCATGAGTGAGAGCCAAGGCAGGAATAGTCAGATTGTTACACCACAAACTCTGCCTTTTACCATTCAAGCCTTTCAATGGGGGAAGAAGTGTTCTGAACCGACAGCAGTCCCAAGGCAGGAGATCCTTGGGAGGGGGGGTTAGAACCATGTGTACCACTATGATGGTCCTCACCACCATCGCCCTCATCCTGCGGCAGAGATTCTCCAACAAAATCAAACCGTGAGTACACGTCAGAGACCAATCTTTTAGATTTTTAGCGCCGAAGAATAGCAGTGATTTGAAAACCCGGTGGTTGTCCCAGTTTTTGTCAATATTCCATTTTCAGATTTTGATTCAGGCAACGTGTGATAGAAAAAAATCAAGAGCTTGAGTCTGGAAAGAAATGAAATATAATACCTTCATCCATAGCAAATTATAAACACACACGTGAAAAAAAAAATGCATAAGTGTTTCATGTGTGGGAGAGAGTGTGAGAAAGAAGGAGAGACTTATCTGCATCATTGATTTGCAATCACTCCTGTGATTATTTTGGGGTTTGCCTTGAGCAACAGTGTGTGGATTAAGTGGCTGGCTACATAACAACAGTGTATTCCAGCGTGTTTTTTTAATGGAGAGATGAATGGAGGAGAAAGCATCGGAGCTCTTCACTTCATGGCTACTAATTGACTCAAAGTGCAATCTTCTCAGCCCCCCCGGCCCTGTCCGGCCACTCACACGGCCATCGCAAACAATGCCACATGGCTGCAGCACCATGGAGCACGGCAGCATCGAGCTTATACAATTAGGAGCTTCTGAACAACAACATGACTCCAATCCGACCCCATTCAGGAATGTGTAATGATATGGGTGAAGCATTTAATGATAGGTTCTGATTATGTTTTATGGTCTGTATCACCCTTCACAGGCAGAAAGATAATACTGAGAAAGATGTGCCATACATGAGGAGCAACGGAGCAACAGACGGCCAAAAATGACAACGGTGAACGTGACAGGGTAAGGAAATACAAATAGATCAATTCAGTTAGAAGTGTTGCATTTTTATAAAGTTGGGGAACTTTTTGGGATTCATTTGCAACTCTTTAGATCCTTCCTGCCTGCTAAACAACTATGCATCCCAAAATCACCACTCCCAGTTTGTAACATAGGCTTTCTGTTATTAAAAAAAAAAACACTGCCCTAGCTGATATAAGTGGTATAAGAATGCAAAGCGTAAAATAAATAGATCTAACTTGCAAGATCCATGACAGGATAAAAAGTTACCTACATGCCCAAACATGTAGCCTCCCCAAACTTCACTCGCTTGTTGGGAAATCAGGCTAAAAAACACGCTCTAAAACGCTGAGGCAACTACTTTATCTTTTTTATCATAACAGAAGTGAGGTCAACAGCAGGAATATAGGGTTGTATTTCTGTATTCAGTTGGCCAAAACAACATCCTACTGGATGACATTGTGTGCAGCAAAAAGTTGAGCTTGGTTTACCTTCGTCTCACTATCCTGCACTGTGCTGCCAGAGTGGTTTCAATTATATGAATGAGAAATATGCGTATTATAGCATCTGGCTTCTGTATTGTTTACTGACGTAATGCATAAATTGCATAAAACCCTGCATCTGCTCTGAGCACTGGGGTTGGATGTAAATCGTGCAGAATCATCAAACGAGGATGTCATTCCTAAGGATGCTGGGAGATAACCCTGATGACATCACTGGGGTTATTATCTACAGACTTCACAAATCTCATCCAGCACCACAGAAGATGCTAATGAGCAGCAGGCTAGTATCCAGGATCAATTACTGTAAATCCAATCAGTTAATAAAATCAGAATTTTGAAATCTTAGTCCTATACCTTCAACAATGTATGTTTGGTGTTTGTAGGGTATTTGGCAGCCAAAAAAGAAGTCTGCAATTAATCCAGAATTGCAGACAAGAAAGTAGTGTCTTATAAAATGAAAATTAAAAAATTATTAAATACTTACAAGAGACTCAATGCCAATACACAAAACTGAGAATCACATTTAGAGAGACAGCGAGAGAGAGAGAGACAGGTTGACGGTGAAGTGGAAGTTTGTGTTTGGTTGTGTGTGTGTGCATGTGTGTGTCCGCGTGTGTTAGGGGTTTTACAGAAGGGGCTCCAGACAAGGGGAGAAAGTGGAGCACTGGAGCATGTTACAGAAGCACAGATGCATGAAGAGCCAAGATGCCTGCCCCACATTTGGCTCTTAAGCACTCGCTGCTACACTGCTAATACTAAATGATTCAGAGGCAGAACAACAATCCATCGTCTCTTCAGAGGCTTATTATAAACACATTGCCTGCCACTGCCACCACTTTGTTTAACGTAAAAGCTCTATGTAACCTAGATGACCGCTGTACTCGACCACAGCACGCTGGGTTTCGCAGGTCACATGTGTTTTGTGTGTGAACTTATACTGTTTTACGGATGCAAGTGTATCCAGCTGAGTCATGGTCCATTGTTCTTTTATGAGACATAATTTCATTTTCCCACATCATTCTTGTACTTCTCCTCCCCTGTAGACATAAACTGTCCCCTATTTTAAGTCTAAAATGTTTTCCAAAGCAGCAAATCCTCACTTGTTTTGTGTTCTTTTTTTATTTCAGTGGCCTGTGACGTGAGGACTTATTTCCCGGCCTACTACAGGAGAGACTTCATATCGTCTTTTGTTGGTTTCCTCTCATTGATCTGATTCTGATTCATCTGCACTTGACAGCTCACGCCAAGACTCCCACCAAGAGTAGAAAAAAACAAGTGGGCTACTAAAACAGAGGCCTATTCTGATCATGGCGTCTTCCTGTCTGTCCAGCAGATGCTCTTATTACTGGGACAGGAAATCTCAGCTGACTGAATGCAGGGTAAATGTTAAAATGAAAGAGGAAACCGGTGATAAATGCTGAATTTACAACAATGCTTACATTTTGACTTCAGACTTTGACATATGGCCGGGGTTTAAAGTGACAAAGATGTGCCTCTATATGGAAAAAAGCCACAAAAATGTCTTTGATTATCTGTTATTTTTGTGTTGAACGTAGCTTTTCATGAGGAGGACCTCTACTGGTTGTATCTTAGCCTCTCATAAGTGGCCTGATTCCTTCTGAAATAGTGGTTGAAGTTGTGTATTGTACCTCATATGGCATGTAGAGAAATCTTATGAAAGTTAAATCTTTATGTTGTTCTCACAGAGGATGTCCAGTGGTTGAATAAAGCAATTAAAAACATTTGTGTGCTGCTGTGTGTTACTGCATGTCAGTGGAGTTTGTCTCTTGTAAGAACAACTGAGTTTAATTCCTTCCTTCTATTAGAAAGGTGAACCATCTCTGAATTGCAGTGACTTACCTTCAAACAGCATTTAAAATCTCACCTGACATTATAGTAAATAGAAAACTCTTTCAAAGTACACTGGTCGCATGGCATGCCTCATTTCCAACCTGCCTGAAGTGAGCTATGAACACTTTGGTAACTTTATCACAAGAAAGTTTCCAGGAATTATAAGTGGAATGTATGCTAGTCCAACAAATCTTGGATTTGTGTTGTTTACTCTGTCGAGATAACTTGCAAGACTGTGCAAATTTATCCTGACGGGGTCAGAAATAAAATACTCCCTTCGAACAACTCCCCACTGATCCACCAATTTAGCATGGAGGAAAATATATTACAGCATGCACAGGGAGGAATTTTAAACATAGTTATAGAACATATCTCAATTTAAACACAAAGTTAGGGTGACATCAAGGAAAATCAGCATTTACATCTCCTAACCTCTTAAAAAAGCATATTTTCTGATGAGGAAGGAGGATATAGGTAAAGAAAAGAGTCATGAACCTACCTTTGAACAATGTGTGTGCTAGAGGATGATGCCTTCTTATTATTGTGCTGATCAAAAGTGCAACATCAGGCACAGGCCTCACTGACTTAAACATAAGCTACAGGAGCTAAATTATTCAGCCCATCAGTTTTATATCATCTGATTTGCTTTGACTAGTTTTCTAAGCTCTGATGCCACCTGGTGGTAAAGTAGCTGGGCAGATTTCACACAGCAGGCCTGAGCAAGCAGGTAAAAATATCAGGTGGCTTTCAAAACAACCAACTTCGTCTTTAAATACAAATGAAAGAGCTTTTCTGAAGCACGTTTCCCTGAGCGGTAGGCTGAAACTACATTACCCACAATGCACCTCGGACTGTAAACAGGAAATGTATGTTTTGCCGGGTTGAGGTGCTGCAGCAGTGAAACGCCTAAACACAGAAGCTCGTGTCTTTTTATTTACGTTATGTTTCGCTTTATTTTAGGCTGAATATAAAGTTTGTACTAGGAGCTGGAGTTATCTTAGTTGTGCTATGTGGCTAACGTGAATCATTTTATTAGATGTGCAGTTTAGTGGCGGTGTGATTTATTTTACCGTTAGCAAACTGGCCAGTTTTAAATAGCCAAAAACGAGTAGCTACATTAACGCATGAAACGATAACATTTAAAACCATTTTAGTGAAACATACGAGCTACAATCGCGTCGTGCCGCTAACATGAACGCTAATGCTAGCTAGTGTAGCATTAGCGGTTACCAATGGAGACAGGAGACGCTTAATCAGATTTAGCTAGTGTTAGCTAGCTAGCTACCCAGAAGAAACTCAACATGGTGAGTTGAACTGCTGCCAGAGTTAATATTTTAAATGAGTTATTAACGGTAGCATGATTCTTGAAAATGTTGACGCCAAGTTTTCAGCCACTTTGTGTGTAAATAGTTGGTCAGCTCTTTGCTATAGAGGAGTTACATTAAGCTAATTTATAGCATTCAACTTGTAAAATAGCTCATTATTTTTCACTGATGTTTACAGGCAGCAAAACCGAAGGCTAAAACCTCTAAAGGTAAGTTTCACCTGTGTTATTTTAATGTTAGATACCACACTTTTACTGTCTGTGTTATTGGAAGTATTCACTGTAAATCAAATCAAGGTTATTTCTAGGGTAAAATATGACATGGTGTGTCTCAGAAGGCAAAACAGTCTTACAGTTATAAGTAAATGAGTTTCAAGCATATGTTAAGTGTATCCTTTTTTCCCCAAGGTTTATTCAGAGATGATGGTGATGTGCTTGACAGCTTATTTGATGATAAAAGTAAGTAAGCAATATTCTGCAGTTTTATCAGCATCAGTGTTAGAAGAAGTATTGTCTCAAACACTATTACCATTTGCTCACCAGAACAACCAGCAAGGGGGAAAGCAACTCGCGGAGGACCACTACATCGGTAAGTAGGAAGAATTAAAGAGTCACATACCAGGATGAACAATTAGTTGAAATATGGCCGAGTGCAATATCCAAAGTCAAATGTGTTACACCGTTCTATTATGTATGAAGCGTTGTGGTGCTGCAGACATGCCGTGGCCTACAAAACATGTTCTTCTGACATAAGGAAACATGCTTGTTTGGTACAGACTGCAGTAAAAATTGGACCATAATTTTTATTTTTATTTTTTCAGTGGAAAAGAAATACCAAAATTAAGCTTCCCACTTATATTTTGACTCGTATTGCATTTGTAATATCTGTCAAAAAAACACATTTCTTTTCTTTTCCAGCACATATGCCAGTGATAACATCTTCAGTATGCTAGCAGAGGAGGTAAAGCAGGATGGAGTGGACTCTGAGGTATGTAGGAAAACATATGTACTGTGTCTTCTGGGTTAGCATTACTTTATTGTCTCAGTGTTGTTATGTCTGTCTTTGTTAAAGGAGTCTGATGTCTCAGCAGCTGATCCCAACGTCATACTGAAGAACATGAAGGTAGGTCATTATTAAATATTAAAAGAGGCAGAGTTCAGCTTTGGTTCACTGACAGCACCTTGTTGTTTTTCTCTCCATCCTTGTACAGGACATGGATGATATGGATGCTGACCTTTTCTCATCAAAGAAAAAGCCCCGTTCAGCTCCTGCACAAACAAAGCAGCCTGGTAATGAAGGGCCAAAGAAAGACTCCACTGTGTTAGAAAGTAATACAAAACCAGAGGGAGCAGGTAATTCACTGCAGAATGTTCCTGCATAAATTATTTTCTCATTATTATCTTCACATCTTCACCAGCTTTGAAGTTCACGTTAATAGCAGCAATCAGAGAAGCCTTTGTCTGCCTCTGCTTCACTCAGATGAACCCGCCAGAGGAGGGAAGAAGCCAAACTCTGCACCCTCATCCACGACCCGCAACTACAAGAAGTTCACCTTCTCTGGTGAGTCCCTGTCGCATTCGCTTCTGAGCTTTGTATAACTTCACAGGAGAGCAGATGTGCCGTTGACTGATAGATTTGCTTTGTTTTGCCTGCACCTGCTGCTTTAACTCAGACAGCGGTGGTGATGACGAAGGTCTTGGTCAGACATCCCACAGTAAAGGTACATTAATAAAGTTATGTGTTTGGCCTTGTCGTGGTAGTTGAGTAATATCAGTGGGTGTCTGTGGGTAGTTTGAACAGGAAAAGTGCGCACTATAAAAAGTGGAAATCCCACACAAATGTGCAAATCTGGAGGTGTATTTGCTAAATTAGCTTCAGATGTCAGCAACTCAATGTCACAACCCCTCAAAACATGTTATATTTGTTTAGAATATTTACATGCTTCTAATTTAATCCAGTCCAATACAACACTACTACCAGTTTTTGTATTTGTAACAGGTAAAATAATCAAATATATCTGCACAAATACATGTATATTTTTAAAGTACCTACATCTGTCCATATAGAATTACTGTCTCTCCTTCCTTCTGCAGATCTAGACGACCCTCTCTCTGACCCACTCGATGACTTGCTTCCAGATGAAACTAAACCTAAATCCAGCCTCACCAAACCTGAAAAATCTGTGCCATCTCCTTCAGCATCTCCCGTCCTGAAGAGGGAAACGAGTAAGCCTTTTCAAGAGTTTTAATTTTTCTTTTTATTATACAAGTAACCATCTGACACTGTGCGTGTTTATTCTTTGTTCATCAGCTAAGGCAGCGAAGAAGGGCGAGATCACATTAGATGATGAGGATGACTTCATGGATGCACTCGGCTTTGACAGTGATAAAAGCAATCCCAAGAAAAAAGAGACTTCGCTTTGGTCTACCAAGGAAAGGTAACGACCCTGTTTCCGCTTTAGCTTTCCCACTTCTTTTGTCCTTATTTATAGTGCTTAAATGATGAATAATTACTGTGTCTCTGTGCTTTGGGATGCAGCTAAAAACAAAAACAAACCTTGACAGTGTTTTACAAATTAACATCCTCCCTTTTCTAATTTGTTCTGGTTCACTGTCCCGCTGCTGCAATGATGGCTAACTGTCTTTGCATCCTAAACATTATATCACATGTCTGTTTGTCTCAGGAGTGACGCCCCTCAGAAAAGCGTCCCTCGTACCAGAATCACTGAGATTCTGGAGAGTTTCACGTCACCACAGCTTCTGGAGCGACCACCCACGGGTGAGAGGAAGGAGCAGCTTCAGTCTCAGGAGAAGCAGCAACTGGAGAAGACTGCGAAAGGTAATAGAGCAGCATGGTTTTCTGCCTAGCATGGTTGTGAGCAAGTACCTTTTTGGTGACTTAATATGTTTGCATGTATCAGAGCCACTTATAGAAGATGACCTCACATTCGGGGCCTATCAGCCGACTCTGGTATCCACTCCTGAGGGGCGTCACTCCCGCAGACAGTCTGTCAGGTGGGTCCAGCTTCATGTTCTACTTTTTACTACTTTATTTCTAACTACACTCAACAGACTTTGTTGTTCTTATGATCAGATTTTCTACAGAGGATGTCAGTGCATCTACCCCAGAAAAGAAACCAAAACCAACCATTCGACACCGCAACTCAGCCGACTGGCTCGGCCTCAAGCCTAACGATGAACCCAGCTATCAAGAGGAAGGTCCCAAAGAGACTAAGATGGCAGTAGAGTCTCCAAAAGTGCCCTCCTCTCCTGTGTTGGAGAGAAGACCCTCCTTGACTGGCAGTCAGACCACATCTGCTGCAAAAATGGCAGGAGATGCCCCAGTCCCAACTGATAGTATCTCCAAACAAACTAAGTCAGAAGTTTCCAAAAGCCAGAGGAAAGAAGAGGAGGAGGAGGATGACTGGTTAGCTGGAGCACTGAGCAGGAAGAAGGCTGTGTCAACTTCCAACATGGAGGCAACATCTTTAAAACAGGAAGACTCCTTAGACCTGAGAGGAAAAGCCGATCTTGAGTTGACTGTTAGGTACTGTGCACGACAACACAACAACAAAGGCGATACATCGTCAGAAGAAATGTTTTTCTTAGTAATGAACCATAACCTTATCTTCTTTTCAGCAATCAAGTCACATCACAAACTCCCAGAACTCCCAGAGGCAAAGGAGACACTGTTTCATCTTTCAAGGAAACTAGGTAAGATGTTGCATAAATCCATTAAAACTATCAAAGTGGCAAGATTTTGCTCTTGATTTCATTTTTCTTTTCTTATGTACAGTAGCACCTTTCTTGGACAACCCAGCCCTGCTGCTCATTCCACCCCTGTCAGAGAGGAGAGGCCCAAGCAAGGTATCTAACTCCATTTCAATAACATGATGAATTTAAATTGCAAAACAGCCATATTTTTCAAAGCCATTTCCCCCTCTGTCAACACTGTCCATTTGCAGTAGAAGATCCTTTCCCATAAGATCAGCCATTGATTCATACTCCTGTTGACTTATGAGACCCTGATCTTGTATCAACATGCTCAAAACCAGCAAATCATGAAGTCACATTCTACTAAATCATGTCCTCCTCTTGTGTAGACACCATTCTCACTTGTCCCTCAACTCCACTTCAGTCTCCCTCTATGCTTAACAAGTCCACCCCCACCACCCAGCATCACCTCCCCTCCACTTCAAGATCACCCTCACCAACCCCTGATGTAGACATCGAACAAACTCTTAGCTCGTCTCGTCCCTCAGATGCTCAAGTTACTGAACCCTTGCCAGCCCCTGTAGCTAGCATTAGCCACCCCCAGCCTCAATCCAAACCCCACCACTTTGCATCCAGTAAGGGATCCGGGGTGCTAAGGGAACCCAGGCAGGCTTCAGATGAATCCCTGCAGCAGCTGCCGTTGCCCAGCCCTTTGACTACTATGCTGCCTGGCACAGTGTGGTGTAGGTAATCGTAGGGAAGCGTCTAAGCTTAAAAACACTTTTAGGCACAGTAGTGTACAGTTCTGTTTTACACAATGTAAGCACCCTAGCATGGTGGTTTCTCATATTTGTTTTCTTTCCTGCAGTTCCACAACGAAACCAAATGCAGAATACATCAGCTGCTGTCCCACAACAGGTATGGGGTCACTTTCTGCCATAAGAATATTACGATTATTATAGATATTATGGCTTTTAAAATCCCTTTTCTTTTCTGAACAGGCGGCATTTTCAGCAGACAGTTTGCAGCAACTGCTACTACAACAGCAGGTAAGGACAAACTTACTCTCATCTCCTTAGAGATTCATGTATTACAAATTCCTGACCTGGTATGTTCTTCACTTGGCTGCTCTCTTTTTAAAGATGATGCAGACTCAGTTGCTGGGTCTGGGGGGTTTACAGCAAACTGGAGATTATCAGACGTTACAGGCTCGCATCATCCAGTTGGAGGGGCAGGTATGTGCTGATGCTGGTGATGAGGGGGGAAAAACATTGTTACTCCATTTACTAGTCTTGCCTAAACCTTAGATGTGTTATCATCCAGGTGAAGACACTGCAGCTGGAGCGAGACCAGAGCCAAATGGTGTTAGAGAATCTCCAGCAGCGGCATAAACAGGATATGGAGCTCGTGGAGAACACACACAAGTAGTTTATTCCTCGACCACACACGTTCACCCTGTTTATTTTACCACACAAACACACATACGTACATACTGCAAATTTTCAAACACCTGGGTATATGTTTAAGATATATTATAAAGTACATAATTCTCTGTGCCTCTCTGTTTTTTTGTATGCTTGACACATACTGCAAGTCTTCCCGTGTATTTCCAGGGCTCGTGTGAAGCTGCTCGAAGATTCAGCGGCCCAGAGGGAGGCACGAGCGCAGCACGAGTGTGAAGACCTAATGGAACGCCTGACCACAGTAACACGATCGGCTGAGCAGGAGCGCTCGGAGCTGCAGGCTCAGTACCAGAGAAAACTGGCCCAAGCCCAGCAGGACAGAGACCGCGAGGTGGAGAGACTCAGAGATCTGCAGAGGTAAACCTGGAAGAACCTTTATAATAACAGCAACAGCAAATTCTTTATCACGGGATTTGTTGCACAGTTACCAACACGTCTACTGACTGAAATGTCGTCGTAACATGCAAGCGTGTAAAAACTAAATGACACAAAAAAATAATCTTTCCATAGATCCCACGAGACACAACACCATAGCAGTTAATGAAGCAAGACTGCTTTATCGAAATTAACAGAAAAGTATTTAAACAAGTTTGGACCAATCCGATCACTCAGCGTAATCTTTATATTATGCAGTTCAGTGGTTCAGAACATTAACGGCAGAATTCAAGAGGTGAGTTTGTTGTGGTGTATGAATAATCTAACTGAGTAATACACAGACAACCCTTAAATCTGGAACAGACGCTGATGTCAAATAAGGCTTATTTTCATTGTCGATCAATTTGTTGATCATTTTTGGAATTAATTGATCAGTCAGATGTCAGAAAATCGTGAAAAATGTTGATATGTGTGTTTACCAAAAAAACTCAAATGTCTTGTGTTATCCACAACCCAAAGATATTCAATTTATGGCCATGCAGACGTAAAGAAACCAAAGATATGAACATTTAAAATAATTTTGACTTTTATTACTCAAACCAGTTATCTGATTATCAAAATAGTTGGAGAAAAATGTAATGGTTGATAAGAAATCCTTTAATTGTTAAGGTCAAAAGACTAGATTTGGGTTCTACTCGAAATATCCAGATAACTAAATAAAATGACAAATTTGTTGTATTTTAATTATAATTTAATAATAATAATCTAACCTTTATTGATCCCATTGGGGAAATTCCTTCTCTGCATTGACCCATCCTATTCAAAGTTAACCTTAACTATACATACTAGGAGCAGTGGGCTGCCGCAGTGCAGCTCCCAGGGAGCAGTCGGGGGTTAAGGGCCTTGCTCAAGGGCCCACAGTGGTGGTGACTGGGACAAGCGGTCGCTCTCACTTTCCCACCTCAACCTCTTGCCAGTCCAGGGACTCAAACCGGCGACCCACCGATTACAAGTTCGCTTCACAAACCACTAGCACACCACTGCACCACAATAGCAGTAATACCTGGAGGATGCTAGTCTCGAACCCATAACCCACTGCACCAGAGGCAGCTCTTTATTTCACTGCACTACAACCAGGTTTATAAGAAATAAGTGAATTAAATTAATGTTTGTCACGTTTGTTGTGCAGAAAATCTATCTTAGAGATGAAGAAAGACCACGAGGATCAGGTCCATAGACTGAAGAGGCTAAAGGACGAAGAGATTGACGCTGTTACAAGCGCAACATCTCAGACGAGGTAAGTCATAATCAGAGGACAAAAGGGCAAACACTCCTATTTATTATGCACTTAATTTCAAGTGTCTCCTCTTTGTGTTTTTGTGTGATATTAGTTTCACTGCTATTTTTTGGATATACTGTGTGTAGCAAGAGCAAGCAACTGCGTATGCAAACACTTTTTAAGGATTGTCTGACTAATCCTGGTCAGGATTTCAGGGATTTTTAATGTTTACTTGTGATTCCTCCGTCTTTGTCCAGGTCTCTGGCAGGGGTGATCGAGCAGATGGAGCATTTCTCCTCTCGGCTTGGAGAGCTTTCTTCTCGGGTGGAGAGCACACATGAACACACTGCTCATGGCTTAGAGCAAGGGGCACGGCACAGAGACGAGCAGCTTCGAAGTAACTCACACAGACACGCATGCACACGCTTTGTACAAATGGGTGGAGACGCAAGTTGTCCATGAACATAGTGGTCTCAGAATGCAAGTGGGTTAAGGTCATTCTCTAAATGTGCGTTTCAGCAATGCAGGACCGTCTGACGCAGCAGCAGAAAGCCATGGCAGAGGAGAGAACGTACCTCAAGGAAATTATTTCCAGGATGGACACTCAGCTGAATGAGCAGCAGAGACAGCTTGAGAAGGTGAGGAAGTAAAAGCACAAAATAGATCGAGAACATATACGGTATTGCTTAGAAATTACAGAAGTGAATACAGTGCTGTCCAAAAGTTTTAGGCACTTTAAAGAATTTCATATTTGTCCTTTCTTTAGATTTCCTTTTGCAAATAAAGAAATATCTCACTGCAAGTAACAAATTAGAATTTGTAGGCAAATATCTGAAGCATTATTAAACAATGATACCAAACACGTGTGAATAATATAAAAATATGACACATAGGTTTATTAAAAAGGTAAGTTGGCCGAAGCAGTCACAGCATAGCAACAGGACATGACATTCTGGCATCAGCAAAGTGTCTCACAGGTAGACATTTCACATAAGACGGGTCATTTTTAGATTTGCTGTACAAGCACTTCTGCAGAAGCACAAAGAAATGTGCAAGGTCCAGAAACTACTGTAATTGGCCTTGGACAGTGACTTCCTTATACAATGGGAATATGTCCAGCCGTGTCATCATCCCAGAACTGGCAGAAACTAGCCTGGTGCACTTATCTACACTGCACATTAGTCTGCTTCAAAGTGGTCTTTATTATTATTCAGACAGACAGATTTTTTTTATCTGTTTTTACCCTTTGCACATCACAAATTTGCAGTTTATATTATTATTATTATTGCGGTTTCATCTTGTGTTTTTGCATTTTCTGCATCTCTTTTTTCTGTATATATTTTTTATATTATATTCTGTATGTGTGTTTAATATGCTGCTGGTTGCTTGAATTTCCCTCGGGATCAATAAAGTACCTACCTACCTTATTGAATGCTTGCAGCCAAAAACGTATTCCTTGTGACGTGGAAACAATGCTAAGTGACTCACCTATGCACGGAAACACAAGAAAATGGGTACAGAAAAATGGTGCTTTGGACTTTGGCAGTTTGTTAGGGGGATGAGGATCTGCAAACAACAGTAAAGAACGTTGGAGGTTCCTCAAAAGGTTTTGGGCGTCAATTCTGAGTCGAGGATTTTGCCAGAATTAGTGGTCTTCTTAGTGCTGAGAAGTACAAACAAATTCCTCTCCGTGAAGAACAAGAAGTCCTGCAGCAGATGGTGTAGTCGCCAGTATTATGGAGTCAATCTGAGGTCACACTAAGAGACAGAAGCAAGTGAAGTAGCCTAAATCCGCAGAACCATTGCAAGTTCTCTGTGATGCGGCTAGTTATTTAGTTTTTTGTACGCATTTCTTACTTTACAAATGCCGAAAACTTTTGCCAAGAACACCTAAGATTTAAACTAAGACTATTCCCTTCAAAGTCTGAAAATGCCAGGTTTGTTTTGTATGCTTCAGGAACGCTGGAAGATGACAGCAGAGCAGGCCAAAGCAGAGTCTACCCTCAAAAGCCTGGAAGAAGAGCGGCGTGTCCTCAGCATGCAGATCGGCATCGAGAGAGAAGAGCTAGAAAGAGCCAAGGTGAGGCTGTCAACTATGCATATCGGTGCAGAGCTTTCCACTGATATCATGCACCTCCACGTTCACTCAAACCTCCCTGTCTTTCTGTCCATCAGAGTGCACTGCTGGAGGAGCAGAAATCAGTAATGCAGCACTGCGCAGATGAGAGGAGGAAGCTGGCGGCTGAGTGGGCCCACTTCCACGCCCAGGAGAAGCAGAGGCATGAGAGGGCTGAACGGGACGTCAGCAGTCTCTTGGAGAGGAGAGAAGGCTCCATCATTAGTCTGGCACAGGTGAGCTTCACTATGGGGATAAGAGGGATGTCTTCCAGTCAGCTTTGTCACTCTTTTTTAAATTGAAAAGCAGATTCAGGGAAATCACTCAAACATCACTGCACAAGTAGACGTTTTTATCAGCTTTGTGCACTTGTTGAATATAACTGAGTATATTTCTCAAGTGAATTTAGTTTAGCTCTAGCCTCAAAATACACAAAAATGTAATATCTGTGTCTTTTGTAGGACCAAGCTGACCTGAAGCTTCGTACAGCGGAGCTAAAACAGAAGGAGATGACCGTTGCACAGGACCGAGACACTCTGGAGAGACTAAGAGAAGAGCTGGAAGGAGAGAAAGACAGAATAAGTAGCACAGCTCTGAGACTCAAAACAAAAGCCCAGGAGGTCGAGGCCTTCAGCAAGGTAATTTCACACTACAATGATCCCTACATGTAGTTTAATGTGTAATATTTGACTTTTTGACTACGCTATGTTCCTCGCAGCTCGCTGCAGATAAGTATGAGGAGGGAGAACGAGCGCTGCAGGAGGCAAAACGTCTGGAGGCTGAACACGAGGCCCGACTGAGAAGTATCCATTCCCAAACGGAGCACCTGAGGCAGCAGGAGCAACGAATCCTGAAGGTATGTCTCTTGTCAGTTTCCTTATACAGTACAATATAGTACAAAGCACATAAATGATGACTGTCTTGTTATAGGAGCGAATGAGGTTAAGCCATTTGCAGAAGGACACAGAACGGCTGAGACAAAACCCTTCCATTATACCTTTGCCACAGATTATTCCATCAACTTTACCAGGTGAGGTTGAAAATCTATCATTTAGAAATACTGGTTTGTCATTTTGGATTGTATTTAATCTGCATCTGGGCTTTATTTTCTCTGCAGACTCTCTTCCAGTGTTGCCCGACCCTGAGCTGACAGCAGCCCTGAACGTTGCTCCTCCTACTTCATTTGCCAACACTCAGTCCATGGCGCTTCAGGCCAGTCTGGCCCTGTGGAAGTATACCGCAGAAAAGGTAACAGTGACGGCACACTTTTAGCTGAATATGTAATAAATTATTAACTGGGATTATAATTACTGACAACACGCAGGTGCAATTTGTTTTAAAATGTTCTGACACCCGTTTCCTTACCAGTTTTTAATGCTGGCTCATTAATATTTTTACTGAAGATGGAAAACCTTCAAAAGGCTGTTATAAAGACTTAGTTTTCCTGTATTACAAAGACACTTTACTTACATTGTACAATTAAGCCATCCTACACATAGACGTCGCATTGACTGTGGCGGTACGTGCCTAAAGTGCCGCCATCTTGGTACAGGGCTAGCAGAGGAGGGAGTGCATGTACATCTATGGAGGTAAGAGGTACTCCACAATCTGGAAGTAGAATTATTTACAGAATTTGACTGATTTCCAAACGGTTTGATTTGTTAAAAACGTCACATACACATAGCTATGTCAGGATGCTTGGATGTCCTTTTGTTCTGTCTGCCCTCTGTAACAAACAGCCTGCGTGAATATATGTTGACAATTGACCGATTTATGATCACTTTTATAGTGCAAACATGTCATTCCTCTATAGATGTAATGCACTTTAGGAGCGAGTGGCACTGTACCAAGATGGCCGCCGCGTAAGCATGTCGCTCGGCAGCAGCAGTCAACGCGACGTCTATGATCCTACATAAACCAGCTATCTTGATCATTACTGATGTCAAGAACAGTGCAGAATTAGTTCAAGAACTTTTTTTTTGCAATAGTCAGTTGCACCTTGTAGCCTGGATAATCAGCTCATGGCCCAGTTTAAGACTTTGAAGGGCTAAATGCTAAACTGTTAAAAGACACCACTTTAGGAACATAGTGCATCCTTACACCCGTACCGAATGCAATTCATTAGTCAGTAAGACAAAATACAAGTTAAAGATGGATTTAAAAGCATTTTTCCCCTAAAGATATATTGTGAATTTATTTGGCCACAATAGCTGTAGTCAAAGTGGGAACTCAGGACAGCCCTTAGAGATCATTTTAGAAGAGAACCGATAGATTAAACACAAGATTTTCCTGTTCAGGCTTTTATTGAACACATGAAACTGGTCACAGCTCACATCAACTTTTCAACTCATTCACACTTACAGCTACTGTAACTGGGTGTTTTCCTGCCCACAGGACCGTGAATACCTCCAAGAGGAGCAGATTTTTCTAGATAATCTGAAGAAGAAATCTTACAGATCACCCTTCAACACAGACTGAACCCTCACAGCTGGAATCAGGTTACTTCACATGCAAATACTTGAATGTAGACCAATGCTTGAATTTTATACAGTTTTAATAAACATGTTTCTGATTAAATGCGACTTGTTTTTCCATACTAACAAATCCTGCATTTATTATTATCCCTTGGCATCAGACCTCTGGATTAATCCTGAGCTGGTGTTGTGTTTGGTTTCCACTGACGCCATCTGTTAAGCATAAAAATAAAAAAAAGAGGGAGATTAAGACAGCAGCCAGCCAACGCTATACTCTTAATATATCTCTAGTCAAGCTTTCTGTTACCAGGACTCCATATTTTAGTGCAGACAGGCAGAACTTGCATCATCAGTGTGCATTTACCTGTTCAGCTCATCTTCGGGGTCCATGCAGCTTCTTACGGTCTTCCTTTGGAGCTGCTACATCTGTAAAAAAGACAATGTACATCATGCTCAGATCACACAAGCCAGTTTATCAGAGCAGAACTTCCAATCTGTTTTAAATCACTAAATACATAGGGAGTGGGAGTAATTACAGTACAAACCTTTCCACTGTGCTTCCTCCTTGTGGCCATCCGGTGTTTAGTGGCACTCGCATGGCACAGTTCTGCAAAAACACATCTGATTAGTGATTTTTATTCAGCAGCATGAGGCTTTACACAGCAATCAGCAGCAGGTCAGATACCATTGGTTTCCACACGTTTTATTTCAGACAGGGATAACAGAATCATCATATGCACTGCAGACAGTCAGGAATAAAAGCAAACACCAATAATTGTACCTTTTAAAGCTTCATCCTTGGTTTCGAGGAAAATGAGTCATTCCACATCATCCACGCCTTCCTGCAAAGTTAAAATACATTAAATAAGTGATTTATTACATCTTTATTCAGAGACATTTGAACATTAGCTGCTGACTGGAGGCCACATTCCTGCATAATCGCAAAAATTAACATTTTCATCTTATAATCCTGCTTCTCTAAATGCCAAAGAGTTTAATGCATGTTCTGTATTAATAAAATATTTCCTTAATACCTAGTTTCTTCCACACGTGGTCTCCTCGCACGTGGTTCCCGGCTAAAGGGAAGCTAACAGCTAACATGCTAGCACATTTAATGAACAAAACGCCTCCAAACGTCCACAAACTGAAGCCTTAATAACTGTTCATTTGATATTTACCTTTTCACGGGGGTTCAGTTGCAGCAGACTTCATATTCGCACACAAATTGAGCTCTACACTTAAAGAGAGCATGTCGTAGGAGCTAATTTCACTGCCGTCCAGCTCGTCCGAGAGTAGAAGAAGGCCGAAATTCTCGCGTGGAAGCGTTTTTATAGGTTGTAAACGTCACAGACCACGTGGTTTGCGACTGGGTGTGGTTTAAAAAAGTTCAAATTGTAAACATTTTTTTCTACCTCTATATATTTACTATATACTTAGACTGAATATGTATGATAATGACGTAATACTTATTAATAATGATGATTTAACTATCTCGTACTACTAGTTGCAAATATTGTTGTTGTTAATCAGCAACATGGTGGCAAAAGGCATTTATTCATTCATTTGCTAGACTGTCTGCTTGTCCTTCTGCCCACTTACATAGATAAAATTATCACTGCCACTCTACAAAAATAGGTACTTCATTTTAAGTACCAGTCCCACATTCAAATTATTATATCTTACATTTTGCAGTCAAGTCAACGTTATTTATTATATCACATTTAATACATCATCTGTTAAGCCAAAGTTCTTTCCAGTGGCGAAATAAAATTGGCAGTAGAATTTACCTTACAAGTTTATTTATCATGTAACTTTATTGAGTAATTTAAATTTTACGGTTAAGACTCTACAATATTGTATATAATACAAAACAACCACACTAGCTTAAGGTTATTTTATACTCTGACAAATTACCTGACTAATTAAAAAAAATAACCAAACACTACACTCTAAAAAAAAACATAATGTTTGGGCACAATTAATAATAATAATATTGCAACAGTTTGCATCAATCTTTTAGAGTTAAGTAAACTCCTAATGAAATTATGTTCAACCAAGAAATTACAATCAATCTCTGTAATCAAAAGTATTTTAATTAACACTTACGCAATGATTGGTAGCATGAACACAAGATGTTTTAAAGTGTTATGTACTAGATTACCATCACTGTGAACACTTTTTTTTTCTAAGAATAAATAAG
>OMNN01074487.1:0-18116 GCA_900302755.1 Chromis chromis | reverse complement strand
TAATCTAACAAGGTAGTGTGGAGGTGGGGCTCTACGACACCACTTTTAACACTCTTGAGAACCCTCACCAGGCAGTTTCACTAAAACTACCTACTTGAGCCCTCCACCACCAGGCAGTTTCACCACCATGAACACCACATGAACTAACCTTTTGATTGCTAATAATACACAGAAACATATCTTCCCTAAACACTAAGAGGCCGTCCACACGGAAACGAAGCCGAGTGTAAACGCACAAATACTTTGTCAAACCGGTGTATCGTCCACACGAAGCCGGCGTTTTGGGGTGTGTAAACGATCATTTTTTAAACCAGGTCCCAGAGTGGATAGATTTTAAACCGGCACGTTTTGGCTCCGTATGGACAGGGGTAAACGAATAGATTCTGAAACGCTTGCGTCACAGCTCTCCCTCTCGAAAAATGCGCATGCGCCAAACTCAGAAAAGGACTACAACTATGGCGCCGTACAGTGTTGCGTGTGTATCGCTGAAACTACTCACCCTGTTATCGCTATAACAGCAAAGTATACTTCTTCTGCATTATCGCCGTGTTCACCAAACAGATATGGAAAGCTCAATACGCCACTTCATGTTCTATGTTTACATCGTATCAGATTTCTGTGCATGCCTAAAGTCCCGCCGCCAGTTTCCGTTACTCCGTCACAGCGCCACCAACCGGCCTGGCATGCGTTTTACATCGTTTTCAGTTGTTTTAGGTGAATTCGTGTGGACAGTCACTTTTACTGAAACGGCTCCGTGTGGATGGAGAACGTTTTGGAAACGATACGCGTTTCGGCTTCGTATGGACGGGGCCTTAGAATCACCCCTGCCTGGGCAGCGAGATATCGCTCCCCAGGCAGTTTTAACACCATTCCCACCCCGAGTCATCTCTCCCCATGCACTTTCACTAACATTCACACCTTGTGGTATCCCTTACCAGACAGTTTGACCACCGTTCACACCTTGAGTAATCTCTCTCCGGGTAGCCACCCCTTCCAATGACACTTTAAGTCATACCTCCCCAGACAGTCTGACCATAATTCACACCTTGAATCCTCCATCCCTAGGCAATTTCACCATCCACTAACAACTTCTGTGATCCCTCATTAGGCAGTCTCGCAACCATTAACACCTTGAGTCATTCCTCTCCAGACCGTTTCACCACCATTCACACCTGGAGTCATCTCTCCTTAGGCTGTTTTACCATCATTCACACCTTGAATCATCCATCCCCAGGCAGTTTCACCACCAATAACAATTTGCTTCATCTCTTATCAAATAGTTTTATCACCATTCATATCTCATTCTCCATCAGGCAGCCTCACCGTCATCCACATTTTGAGTCGTCCCTCCCCAAGTCAGTTTCACAACCATTCTAACCTCAAATCATTAACATGCCATAAGTCATATAATTTGGGGTTGAGAATCAATGCCTTGCACTCCCCACCAGTCAGTTAAAACTGAGGAAGCCTCTTGGACGGACTTGAAACGTCTGCAAGAGACAAAGAGAAATCCAGTTTCCTATTACTGAGGCTCTTAGGATATATACACTGGTCTCTATTCTGTATATTTGGTTAGGACTGCTGTGTCCACTTGGTCTACGACATCTGCAGTTTAAAGAAATGACAGAATATTCTTGATATTTGATGCATCATTGATGTAGACTGACTTAGCATGTTCATTAGTGTTCAAAACTGTTTTGGTGTTCATGGCCATGTGGACAGAAACAGAGTTGGCAGTTTTCATGAAATTAAATCAGTTTATTCTGTATATCATTTGCACAACCATGTCATGATGTCATTGGGGGGCGTCTTATGCGAAGGGTAAAGACAGAGAGTCGAAACATCAAAGTCAGTCTTACTGGATTTACTGAGAAAACAGATGAACCATCTTCATCATCATAACCATCATCATCTTCTTAGTCACTACATCTGTTTGATTTACACACATCAAACTGATTCAGGGTAAAAAACTATAAAAAAACATAATAAAACACTGATGCATGCTGGGTAATAACGCAGTTTACCACAGACTGACTAAGAGACAGGAAGTCCCAATCTGTTTAAGTCTGGTTTAAAGAGTCTGGGTCTGGTTCAAGCCTGGTTTGAACTGTCCAGGTCCGGTTTGAATCTGGTGTAATGAGTCCAGACATGGCTCAAACCTTCCAGGTCTGGTTTAAAGCATCCAGGCCTGGTTCAAGTCTGGGTTTAAGTTTCCAGATCTGGTTTAGATCTGGTTTACTGTGTCAAGGTCTAGTTTAAAGTGTCCAAGTCTGGTTAAAGTCTGGTTTAAAGTTTCTAGGTCTTATTCAAGTCTCGTTTAAAGTGTCCAGGTCTGGTTTAGAACTGGTTTAATGTATTCAGGTCTGGTTCAAGTCTGGTTTAAAGGGTCTAGGCCTGGTTCAAGTCTGGTTTCAAGCTTCTAGGTCTGGGTCAAGTCTGGTGTAGTGTCCAAGTCTAGTTTAGATCTGGTTTAATGTGTCCAAGTCTGGTTTACTGTATTCAGGTGTTGTTCAAGTCTGGTTTAAAGTGTCTAGGTCTGGTTTGAAGTGTTGTGGTCTGCTTTAGATCTGGCTTAAACCGTCGATGTCTGGATTAAAGTGTCCATGTCTGGAGGTTTTGGGTCTGTTGGGTTTCTGCCTTCACACAAACACAGAAAAGATGAATTTAGCTCTGAGCTCTTCATCAAGTTATTTTAAACTCCTGCCCCTTGATGTTTCCTGGAATGTGATCGGCTGATCGAAACAACAACAACAATAATAACAACAATAACAGGAATAACAAAGAGGCCACAGAGCAGAATACCAGTTTGTAAACAGAAGATAATAAACAGGAAATGTATCTGTGTCTGAAGATCACCACAGCGACGACAACAACAACAACAGTGATGTCACAGGGCCTCCATTATTGCTTCCCATCAGCCCCGGCAGCGTCAACAGCGGGTCTCGTAGATCCCACTGCGACCGATGTAACGAACCCATTTAATGACGTCATGATCGCTGTAGTTCAGTTTGGGCTCAAAGACCTTCAGATAGCGAACCTTCAGTCCCGAAGGAGCAAACGGGACCTGAGGAGGAAGAGGAGGAAATGGTGATGATGATGAAAGATGTGAAGATAAAACCACAGTAAATTATGAACAGCAGAGTTTAAAGACGAACAACAGGTACCTGGTGACGACTGTTAACGTTCTTACCTCAAAGTTCATGGAGATCGGAGGTCTGGCCCATTTTTTCTTATCGTTAGTGGGCAGCAGCTCGATCTCTGCACTGATCTGAGACTCCTTCATTCCCGCCATTCGCTTTATCCTGCAACACACAAAATATGTGTTCACACTGGCGGTAGGCTGTCCGAGTTCATCTGGTAACCAAATTAGTTACGAAAGTTTTTTAAAACAACCTCTGATCAGCAAAGTCACATCAGTGCAAAGAACCCCAACAACACCTGCACCAGATTTTAGGTGTTTTGGTGCAGATGTTGTTATTGGTACAGGTTTTGTTGTTGGTGCAGGTGTTAGTGTTGTTGGTGGTACGGGTGTTGTTGGTGCAGGGGTTATTGTTTCAAGGGTTGTTGGTTCAAGTGTTGGTTGTTCAGGTGTCGATGCAGGTGTTGTTGTTGATGCAGGTGTGTCAGTGCTGATGCTGCAGACCTGCTCTGTTAGCATATAGTTTGGCTGAGAAGTGGAACTATTGATCTGTTCAGACTTCAATACATCAACATCAACAGAGACGACAGCGACCTCAAAGACAAACAGCAGAAGGAAGAAGAACTACACCTGCTGCTCCTCCATGCTGGAAGATACTGGTTGAAATCTGACTTGTGGCTTCAGTCTGCTTTCTACTGCTATTTAACGCGACTCTTTGACACCAGTTTGATGAAATGTCAGTTTCTACATAAAAACTGGATAAAATTCTGACTGAAAGCTGGGAAATTATCTAGTTGTGTTGGGGCTAAAGGAAGGGTAACAGTGAGCGTATTCATATTTTCACAGTTTGTATTATATCTCTTCAAGAGTACACAACATATTAAACACAATAGATAAATATTTTCATCACATGAAACCTTTAATCATCTTTAAAGTCTTCTTTATTTTCTCTGGCCCACAGGTAGACATTAGATCACCCACATTTATCATCTGAATCAGGACTCAGGCAGATTGTGGAGACTCTGGACCTTTTTGTTATTTTCTTCAGACTTTGATCCGTTTGATTCTCCTCGGAGGCCGGCAACTCTGTACATTTCATTTATTTATTCAGCATACTGCAGTGCTGTGGGCTGCTTAGGGTGAGGTTTTCTGTTCTTCATGCTTCTAAAACTAAAACTAAAAGCAGACAGATGTAGTGAGGACTTACTTCCACACAATGGCATTCTCGCTGGCTTTATATTTGGCTTTTCCCTTCATGCAGATGAGCTGAACTCCGCTGGTGTTCAGAGGGGTGGGAACATGGACCTGAGGAGACAATCAGTGTAAATATTGAGTTAATATCTGCTTAGAACAGCACAGAGAGATGAATATAGTACTAATTATCTAGAAAATTATCAGTGTACAGCGAGCAGCCAAAAGTAATTACTCATTAATTAGTAGCATATTCTGGAAAAAGTAGATCCAAACTTTAAAGTTAGTGAAGCTGAGAAACGCAGTTAAAACATAAAAGGTTCCAGGATCACTTAGATTCTAAGTAGTCTCCATTTTCTTTCATTTATTATTATGCTTGTTTAATTTAATTGTTTTTCCATACTGTTAATTCCTACACTTTTTAGCGTGGTAAAATTTAGTTTTCATCTGAAAACTATGTTTTTTTGACGAGGACATTTTTTCTTTCAGGTTCTGATTGTGAGTTTTTTTTTAAACATTACATTGCATAAAAATAATAATCCACCAGACACAATGTTCTTGACGCATGCCAGAGTGTGATAATAAAAAAAATAAATCAACTTTGCACTTATTATATGGAAAATATGTACTGAAAAGGTCAGAGTCTGGTACAACGAGGCAGGATTTGGGGTTACTTCTGGTTTCACATTCATTTTTGGAGGTGGTGGAAACAGCTACAATAATATGGGCCACTACGACCCCCAGGCCTCAAACTTGGCCCCATAAAGAACGTCTTAATAGTGGCACCATGTAAACAAACTGAATATTTGGTATTTATGACCAAGACTGATGTTGGTTAAAAGAAATCAGTCATTAAAAGTGGAACATAATATTAATATATAACAATTTTTAGCATTGTTTGACAGGGACATTTTTGTCTTTGAGGTCCTGGGTGTAACTATTTTAAATTGAAGCCTGAGGGTTAAAAAATCACAAGAATGACACCAATTATTAGCCAGAAACTGTAGAAACAGAAAGAATTATCTGGTTTTCCACTTTTCTAGAACTACAACTTTCTAGAAGTCTCACCTCGATCTTCTGAGCCAGCAGCGATGACTTGAAGTTGGACTTGATGACCACTTTGACCTCCAGCTTGGTGCGACCGACCTCCCTGACCAGAGGGATCACTCTGAACGGCAGGATGATGTCTTTGGTGGTTCGATATCTGAACAAAGACACACAGACGGTCAGACTCACCTGAACCTGAGCAGCCAGGTGTGTGTGTGTGTGTGTGTGTGAGACCTCTGACCTCATGAGCTCGTAATCTCCGTCCGGAGGGATGAAACTGATGCTACGTTCAGAGTCAAACTTGCTGAGACGGACACACTGATGGAAGGTGCAGTCATCGATCGCTATTGACTGTTTCCCACTGAGGAGGAGGAAGATAAAGAAGATGAGGAGGAAGTGGAGTGACAGGTCAGGTCAGCCTCAGACTCACTCTTTTCTGTATTTCGTTCTCACTTTGCAGGACTACAACTTCAGCTCTACTGCTTTTTGGCCTGAATATAAGACTTTAATCGGGAAAAAGTGGGGGTAGTCTAATATTTGAGGACAAGATAATTACATGTCCCAACATCAACTTAACTTAATCTTCACTGTTGTTTTGTGTGTGTTTACATTTCTAACTGCTTCAATAGATGGCAGCTGGACTCTTTTTGGTTTTTCCAAAGAACCAACAAGAACCAGAAAGGTCTACCATGACCTGGATGACCGAGAGCTGCCACAGATGTATGTCTGCATTGGTTTTGCATCTCTTTTAGTCAGTTTTGATTTACTTTCTTGTTAATTTTGTGTGTCTTTGTGTTCCTTTTGCACATATTTTTTGTTGGTTTGTGTCTTTGTAGTCGTTTAGAGTCTTTTCGTGGTTGTTCTGTTTCTTTCTATGCAGTCTTTTTGCATCTAGGCTTCCATTTTTCATCTAAGAAGCGATCTAACCTGTTTACAAGTAATCAGCATTATCTGTGCTCATTTTGTGTGTCTTTCTTGTAATTTTGTGTGTCTTTCTAGCTGTTTTCATCTCTGTTTTATGGCTCTTGGTGTGTTGTGTGTAATGGTGTACTTGTGTGTTCTTCTAGTCAGTTTTTATCTCTTTTTGGTCATTTAGGGTCTCTGTGGTCATTTTTTGTGGTTAGTTTAGTGTCTTTGTGTTCATTTCGCACATCTTTTGGGTTGGTTTAGGTCTAATTGTGTGTCTTTCTAGTTGTTTCTCTCTCTTTTTTCCCGTTTTGTGGCTCTTGATGCTTGTTTTAAGTAATTCTGTGCCTCTTTACTGCTGTTTTGTGTCTAACTCTGAAAGCATTGTTTTGATTTTTGATGTGAAATTGATTAGTAGTTTGAGCTTTTTCAGTGTGTCTGTCCTCAGTAACGTATGTAGATGTGGTCTTACATTTGGGCCGATATGTTATTACAGTCTAAAGTGGGTGTGGTCCTACTTTCATGGGACATGACCATATATGGCGTTCAGGTGTGTGACCTCTGACCTCTTGGCAGCTTCCTCAGAGCTTCCTCCTTTCCCCTGCTTGTCGATGACGATCTTGTCGTTCATCCCAAACTTGCACTCGGGCATCCCGCTCAGGTAGCTCTTCATCACCACCCGGCCGGACACGTGAGCGCTCAGCACCTGACCTTCACACACAAACACACAATATATCAACACACAGTCGGCTGGAGGTGTGATGTCGCCCTCTGGTGGTTCAGAGACGCTGCTGCTGCTTCCACAGATGAAACTAATTCACTGATAAGATAAAACAACCTATTAGACACACAGAAGGACGACTAGATGCAAAATAGCTGCAAAGAGACACAAAACAATGACAAAGAGACTTAAACCAATGAAAAAGAAATGAAAAATGAACAAAAAGACACAAAATGACGATAAAAGTGTTTTAAACTGACTAAAGAAGATGCAAAAAGAACACAACACGTGGTTCTGTCTCTGTTTGCATTGACCTAGCATCTGTCTGTCTTTGTTTTGTGTCTTTGTGTTTGATTCTGCCTCTTTGTGGTTGTTATGTGTGTCTTTGTAGTTTCTGGTCTCTCTTTGTCCCCCATTGTGGGGCTCTTGGTATTTCTTTTAAGCCATTTTGTGTGTCTTTGCTTTGGTTTTGCATCCGTTTGTGTTCATTTTGCATCTTTTAGTCAACTTTATTCACATTTGTGGTGATTTTGTGTCTTTGTATTCATTTTTCACCCTTTTTTAAAACTGGTTTGTAATTTTGTACATCTTCATGGTTGTTTTGTCTTTGTTTGCTTTTGTTTCGCATCCGTTTGTGTTCATTTTGCATATCTTTTTTGCTGTTTTTTTGGGGCCATTTTCCATCTACTAGTCTTTTTGTGTGTCCCAAAGGTGGTTTTTATCACAGTTTGCATTGAATCAACATCTGTTAGTGTTAATTTTCCTCTCTTTGTATTTGGTTCTGTCTCTCGGTGGTTGAGTTGTGTCTCTTTCTAGAGTTTTTCTGTGTCTTTGCAGTTGTCTGTCTCTCTTTGTCCCCATTTCGTGGCTCTTAGTGTTTGTTTTAAGCCATTCTGTGTGTCTTTGCCGTGATTTTGCATCTGTGTATATTTTGTATCTTTGAGTCAGCTTTTATCACTTTTGTGGTAATTTAGTGTGTTTTGTGTTCATTTTGCAACTCTTTTTTGTATTGGTTTGGCCATCTTGCATCTAATAGTCCTTTTTTTTGATTAAGAGGTGTTTTTATCTGTGTTTGCGTGAATTAGCATCTATTTGAGTTCATTTTATGTCTCTTTGTATTTGAATCTGTCTCTCTGTGGTCGATTTGTGGCGTTTTTCTGGTCTCTCAAAGACACACCTTTGTCTTGTCCTCCACAGAGTTGGAAAAACACACAGTCTACTGTTTGTTTAACAGTCTAATATCAGGATTCATAAATCACTGCAGATACATGTTGCTAATTATCAGCTTTTTGATTCTAATAAGCCAACTTTTCTTGCTTTGTTGTATTATTCTGTCTGATTACATGAACAGAAACCCACCTACTGTTGAGGACCCTAAAGAAATGAATAAGGTTCCTGCAGCCGAATTCTCTCCAAAAGAAGGAATTAAATGAACTAAACAGACACTTCTGATCATTTTAACTTACTTTAGTGTAACGTAATCTGCTAAAGACTTCTGGTTGTGCATAATATTGACTGTTACTGGGATTAAAAACATTTGGTGAGGGGGCAGAGCTTGATTCAGGCAGCTGCTGTTAGCCAAAGCTAGCAGTCGTGCCAATGTATGGAGAATAATTAACATGTTCTTGAAATGAATCATAAATCTGCCTTTTCTATTTGTTTTTGCAGGATTATATGAACAGACTGAGGTTGTTTACTTGGGTAAGTGGAGTTTAACAGCCTGGTGAGTAGATCTTGGCTTACTGAAACCTGAAACTGAAGCTTCACAAAAGGTGGAATCAGATTTTCATTGTTTGTTTCTCCCTTGTTCTTTCCAGTCCATTTACTACCATAATGCAAAGTAGTTGTTCTGTGCATCATCTCTGTCCTCCGTATCAATAAAAAGCTTTGTGTATTTGTTTTTTTCTATGCAGCTGATCAAAGTGTGAGCATCACTGCGTTACCTTGCGGCGACATGAGCAGGTTGACGCTCTCCAGCACATCCAGAAACAGCTCATTTCGTCGGTACTTGATTCCCTCCCTCCTCCAGCCGATCTGCCCAGTGACCTGGCTGGTGATCTGCGACTGCTCCTCTTTGCTCTGGGGGTCAGGGGGGAGACAGAGGGAGAGGCAGTGAGCGATTCGACTGGCGTGGCATCATCGAGACGATGGTGTGTTTGTGTTTGTGTTCAGACTCACGTGGTGCTGCAGGACGATCCAGACGAGCAGGAGGCCAAAAGAAAACACACAGTTTTAGAATGAACATCTGCTCAGGAAGCAGAACTTTACAGGACAGCAGCTTAAAGTCAACATCTGCAGACACACTGTCTGCTCAGAGATTTTAATCAACCAAAACTCAGGTCTGAATCTGAATTATTAGCAACTTATAGGCTTCTAATATGAGGAAATAAGAAGCGTATACTGTTTATTTTCTTGTAATGAACTGAAAAGAATCAGCAAATGACAAAACTACTGTCAATAACCTGTATTATGGTCTCTGTCCGTTATTTTCTGGATTAACTGATTAGTTGTTTAGTGTGTAAAAATACAATCTTTGTTACATTTGAATTCGCTTTAAATTTGCTTGACATTTAAATGGAAACACGGCTACTGAATACCATTAAAAACAAACAAGAAACAACCGTCAGCCTGTTAAAATATGACAGAGAACTGTCTGAAATGTACATATTCTGATTGTCACACTTTGTGTTCACAAGCAGGGCTGCAACTAATGATTATTTTCTTGATGAATCGATTAGTAGTTTGGTTTTTAACACGTCAGAAAATGGTGAAACATGTCAGTCAGCCCATAAATGTCTTGTTTTGTCCAGAGATATTCAGTTTACTGTCACAGAGGAGGAAAGAAAACAGAAAATATTCATATTTAAAAAATGCAAATCATCAGAATTTAGATTTTGTTTTTAATTAAAAAATTACTCAAGGGGGCGCCCCAATAGCCTAATGGTTATGTCGTGAGACCCAAGTGCAGAAGCGTAGTGGCTGTCCCGGGTTCGAGTCCGACCCCGGGCGTTTACTGCATGTCCTTCCCCACTCTCTCCCATTTCCGACTCTATCCACTGTCCTATCTAATAATGGCATAAAAGGCCAAAAATAAATCTTAAAAAAAATAAAATGACTCAAACTGATGAATCGATGATCATATGATGATGATAATAAAGTATTAGACTGTGGTTAATTTAATAGTTGACAGCTAATCAATTTATTGTTGCATCCATGAAAAAATGGTGGAAAATGTGCAACTTTGCAGAACAGACAGTGATCTAATGTATTCTTTTGTAAATAACAACTAAAACTTTGTTTACAATCATATGACAATAAAAGCCTGAACTTCTCTCATTTAGATGCAGAATCAAGGAATATTTCACATTTCTTTTCAGTCTTTGCTTTAAAAATGACCAAAACATTTAGCCCTCTGAACCCCAAGTAGTTTCTGGGTGTTGCTTTTCTGCTCCTGTCACATTTGTTTCACTGTGGGCTCATTTTTCACAGCAATATAAATTATTATTTATTTCACAAAAAACCTGGAATCAATTTGTCAAGCATTTTTCTAAGTGTCCACATGGCTTGCCAACACTGGAAACAAAAGTATATTCTACACAGTACAAACATTGGTCTCAGCTGAGTCAGTCATGGTTTCCCAGTTGTACTGAGTAGTGCAGACTTCTTTGTTCTTTACAGAATCTGTTTTTCTGCAAATGGGTTATTTTTGGATAATTTTTTAAATGTAAAACAAAATGACTTTCAGAATATATCACAATTTCAAGCTTATCTTTTTCCAGATGGAACAGCACATTACATGATGAGTTTAAGAACCACTAAAAAGTTCAACATCTGACGATTCATTCTGTTTTTACAGTTTCTGACTGATAAAAGGTGTCTCTTTGGTAATTTAAGATAACCTTTCAAATCCGCTGGCAGGTTTTGGGGTTTAAAGGGTTAAACCACAACAGTTTCAGCTAGAATACTGAATTTCTTTGGTGAATCAGGTCATTATGTGAATAAAAATTAGCAGCACCATGAATCTAAATGGGTCCTACTTCAGTCGTACCTGACTCTTGATTCCCTGCTGAGTAATGAAGGTCTTCAGAGCTCCGGTCTCTGAGTTCTGAGGGTAACCAAAGTCCAGAATCTCTGCAGGACACAGACACAGTCACAATACAACCACCAACAGAAACAACAGAACCAATAGAACCAGCAGAACAAGCAGAACCAACAGTCCGTCCTGCAGCTCATGACTCCGGCAGGGACGTCTCCTGTCAGCGCTGTATTTTCTTTAGGTTTTGATTTTCTCATCCAACGCTACAAAAATCAAAACCTAAAAAAACCACAGAGCTGCAGACTGATGGTCACATGACGACATGTCCTGTTCAGGAAGTTTAAGGTTTTACAGGAAAAATACAGACAAACAGCCAAAATCACAGTGAAATGATCAGAGTTCATTATAATCTAAAGGAGACATAAAGAATCAACATCCTGCAGATGGAAACTACCTGCTGTGTGGATATAAACAAGTATCTAATAACCCCAAACTAACATCTGGATCATACAGATGCAGCTCTCAGATTTTTCAGCAGCTTATAAGCTACAAATATGTGAAATGAGAAGTTTACAAAAGCTGCTATTGTTTTAGAAATAATGAAAAATATTTCTCAATCTCCAATTTTATTCTACACTCTACACCTTCATGGAGATCAAGATAATAAGTAATCTGTGTTTCTACATTTATTGGTCCAAGTGTTTCCATCAGTTGAAGTCATTAATTATGTTTCTTTAGAGCTGCTACTAACAACGATAATAATAAAAACAAATAATCTATTAACAGTTTTACGGATTAGTTGACTAGATGATTGATTATCCTCCAAAAAAGCAACATTACCGTTTCATTCAAGTAATTTTATTTGAAAAAACTGTAAGAAATGCAAACAAAGGTTCACATGTTAACCCTCTGAACCCCAAAACCTGCCGGCGGAGTGAAAGAATTATCATCAAAACACCTGCCAGTCAGAAAGTGTAAGAACAAAACGAACAATTGGATCTTTAACTTTCCGACTTAAACTAATCATGAGTGACCGTTTCATCGGGAAAAACAACCAAAGCTAAGCTTAAAATCATAACATTTCCTTAAATCAAGTTTATTCTATACGTCTCATTTAAAAATTCACCATAAATAAATGATTTGATGGAAACAGATTCTGTAAAAATGTAAAACTTCTGAGCTTCTGGACACAACTGAGAGACCAAGAGTGATTCAGCTGTTAACAGCAGTCACGTGACAAACATTCAGAGAGTTTTCAGGTTGAACTGCAGGCTGTGTTTCCACAGCAGAAAAGGAAAGTTTTTTATTATTTCAGTCATTCTAACCGTGTCATACAGACAGAAGACATTCCTCTACTTCTTCATGGTTGTTCTGTTTCCATAGAGGTCCAGGACTTTAGATTGCAGTGGAAAATGAGAAACAGTGAGGAAAAACATCACATGAGCAGAAAACCGTTCAGGGTTCAGAGGGTTAAACATAGCAATGAGTTAAATGAAGCATTTGTCTACCGTCCAGCAGCTCGTAGATCAGGACGAAGTTGTTCTTGACATTCTCCTCGCTGATTTTGCCGAAATACGCCGTCATGACGTCGCACATCTTGTAGAGGAACTCGAACACCATGGCGGCGTTGACGTTCTGCTTGGTGGCTGCTGCCAGCCAGATGTTGGACCGTTTGACGTGGAAGAAGCTGGTTCGCGCGATATTGGTGACCGGAGAGCGGACCTGCTGCCGGGCGTGGATGACATTGACCCGGAAGGCGTCGACCGCATTTCGCCTGGACAGGCGGAAGAAGACAGAGTTAAAGAGTCAGGATGGAAGTTTGTTTACAGGAGCGACAGAAGACCAGAAACACTCCGGTTAAAGGTTGTTACTGATTTAAAAACAGTTCAGACCCATTTTTACCAGGCGTCATCGTCCAAATGAGTTTATCTGATTAGATTTTTTTTTTTTTTAATTAACATTAGCAACTATATAAAAGACAGTTTTGTTTCAATATGTTTTAATACAATGAAACAGTTCACTTTTAAGTCTGTTTAATTTATGGGTTAGGTGACTGGCTAAAAATTAAAGAACAAACATTGGACATCATTGATCACCGATTAATAATTTAAGGTCCAAAACAAAAAAAATCACTTTAGGACTTTTGGAAACTGAGAAGGACACTTTACTGGGGCTGCATTTTAGGATTATTTCCACTGTCGAATAATCTATGGATTATTTTGTGCATTAATAAATTAGTCGTTTGGTCTACAACTGTCAGAAAACAGTGAAAAATGCTGATGAGTGTTTGCCAAAGCCAGAGATGACAAATGTGTTGTTTTGTCCAAAGATATTCAGTTTTCCTTTATGAGCGAAGGAAATAAACCAGAAAATATTCACATTTAAGAAGCTGCAATGACAAAACTAGAGTTTTTTTAAACGAAAAACTCAAACTGATAATCAATGATCAGAATAGTTGGCGATTAATTTAATAGTTCACAACTAATCAAATAATTCTGAATCAAAACCAATCATTAAGACAATAAATGTCTTAGTGTTTAGTTATCTGATGATCATTGTGCTGCAGCTGTTGTCTTTTACCTTCATCCTGGTTGTAGCTGCTGACGTGTCGACATCATTAAAAATAAAAGACCAAATAAAAACATTAGAGGTCATTTAGACCAGAGACGTCTCACTCTGTCCTACAAATCCAGTCTCTCTTCCCTCGTCGCTCCTCAGCAGCCATGTTGTCAGTGCAGACTGAGGTGACCTCATCACTCTCAGGTTTCTGTTAGCGCTGCAGGGCTCGTCGCTAAGCTGCTGTTTCCTAGCAACAGGCTCCCTGCATCGCAGTGACACAGAGTGAAGCTGCAGCGCTTCATGTTCAGCATCTCTGCAGCATCCACAGAGAAAAGACTGATTCAGACTGACGTCTAATAACCGAGCAGCATCCTCTGTCTGAGAGGAAGTCCAGCTAAATCTGGGTTTAGATCTTTTGTATTACCACAAATCAGCGTCACAGACTTCTCTGGTGACCAGATCATCCAACATGTGACAAATGTCACCAGAAGACACCTGATCTGGATCTAGAGTTTCCATCTGAGACACTCGGAGGAACCAGAGTGAAACTTCAGTCTGAAGTCTGCAGCAGCAAACTCAGCAGAATCTTAAACGAGCATATTAATCAGTTTTTCACCATGAGAGAGACTTTGGTGACGTTTAACAACCTCCGACCACAACTCTATGTTTCATACAAACTGGGAATGACTGTAGCAAATGAATCAGAGGAAATTATTCAGCCCTTATCACGTGTTTACTGACTTAATAGTAATATCAGAGTAAGATAAATGTCCACTGGCCTCCAATAGTATTTTTCATTGATTCTTTATTGGTCGGTACGACTACAGATTATTGATTTAAGAGTCTAATCAACATTGCATCCCGACTGTCCTGCCACAAACTCTGCTCTCACTTTTTGACACTTGTATTACAGCAAATGTAAACAAAAGATAGGGTTTAGGTTTAGATTGGGTTCAGGTTTGTGTCGATACCAATCAGTTAAAAGAATGGGCCCTGATCTCCGAGACTGGATTGGAACGTCTCTACTGAAGACAGATCAGAACCAGGCTGACTCACCCGATGTCATCGCGGTAAACTCTGGAGATCAACACCTCCCCCTTGTGGTTGTAGATGAAGAGTCCTCCAATCATGGCCGCCGATGTCAGTCAGAGCCAATCATAATGAAGAGTCACTGCGGCAGAGAGACGAAGTAGAGGAAAACTGAGCAGCTGTAGCGCCCCCTGCTGTCTGTAGATCAATAAAACTAAAATCTGTTTCACACAGGTGCAGCTCTCAGAGTTATTATTAGCTACAAACATGTGAAATTAGAAGTTTATAAGAGCTGCTGCTGTTTTGATTACAGTTGAGAACATCATGTACATCTACACATCAACATAAAATCTGGTGAAATTATTATTATTTTTTTAAAATAAAGAATTAGGTGTAAATTAAATACTTTCCAAAGAAAATTGTGTGTTGAACAAATTTAGAGTCTAATATTTCAGATTTCAGTAGTTTTACTGTAAAGGAACTTTTTTTTTTACTTCTTCCAAAAATGCAGATACATAAATTTAGTGATTTCACTGAACGGGATCAGGGTAAACATCTTAGAAGAAAAGTATTATTATTATTTTTAATACCGCCTCGCTGTGGCAGCTAATTTTTCATTCTTCTATTTAATCTTATCTTAAAGTCTTATAGTTCACAGCTTCAACTGAAGAACACACTTGGAAAATGCAGCTGGATAGCTTGACCTTGGAGATCGGTGGTTCAAATCCCGGTCAGGGCGCAGGTATCCAGTGAGGACTCTTAGGCAAGGTCCTTAATGCTGCCCCGTCTACCTACCTATGTACGTCGCTTTGGATAAAAGCATCTGCTAAATGAAATTAGAATAGAATAGAATTGTAGAATTAAATTTAGCAACATAAACATAGACTGTAAATATCTGCATTAAAATGTGTAACATTAAATACACAGTCATTTTCATTTTTCAGTGAACTAACTAAAACATAAATGATAAAACTCCTTAATTTTCTTGGTTCCTACAGTGAAACTACTAGGGCTGGTCCCGAATATCCGAATATTTGGTCGTTGTTCGAATAGTCTTCATTAACTGGACCCGAATATTTAAAGAACGGCAATTGCTATTTGGAACAGCCCTAGAAACTATTAAAATCTGAATTAAATTATGCTTTTAATTTGTCAAACACACAATCTTCTTTGGAAAAAAGGTAACTCAGTCATACCTTTTACCATTTTTCAGTGAACCAACTAAACTATAAATTATGAAACTCTTTAAATTTTCTTGCTGGTCTTCCACCAGGGAACCAGATTTCATTTTGATGCAGTAAAATAATCGATGCTTTCAGCTGTAATAAAAAAATACTTTAGGTGATTACAAACCAGCAGCAGCTCTGATAAACTTCTAATTTCACATATGTGTAGCTGATAAGCTCATAATGACTCCGAGAGCCTCATCTGTATGATACAGATGTTGGTTTTGGTTAATGAGACACTAATTAACATGGAAACAAACTGTACATGCAGGCAGCCACACAGCAGGGGGCGCTACACGGACGAGAGCAATGTTTAATTATAGAAAATTAAACATTTACTCAATAAAAACGATTAAATTAATCACATTGTTGGCTTTATACATTTAAAATATCAGAAGGGTCTATTCATTTCGTGTTTATCTAATGATTGTAACCCACTATGTGTATTCTTCTATCTTTATTATTTAGGATTTTTTAAATGTATTTTTTTCTTTTTCCATCCATAGAACGACTGTCTATGAAAAGAAACTTGCCAACACCTTTTTTTTCTATCAATAAATATATTAATTATTTTTTGCAATTAAATGAGCACAAAACATGCGAATGGTCTGTGCCAATGCTTACTGCTAATACAGCTGTAAGCATTCAGCTTAGCCTTAGCTGTCCTCCTATAACACATAAAGAGAGAAATCAAACCAAAATCCATGTTAAATAGAAACATGGAAGCTAACGAGAGTCTGCGGCGGCAGCTCGCAGGTAGCCGCTAATAAATCTGAGACGCGTTGAAGTCCATTCAAAAAACGTCCATTTTAAAGCGCTTTTATTTAATGGACCTGCCAGTTTAAACGTTCAGGTCGGGACATTTCACCTGTCGGTACCGGGAGGCTCTTACTGTTATTTCGGGATAAAAAAGAACAAACGTACAGCGTGTGTTTCGGTATTATTTCGCCTTTTACCGTCCAGACTGAATCAGGCTGAAGTTACCGCCCAGTCACGTAGCGTTCGGTGCCGCTGGAGACATTAGCGATGATACGGTGACTGAAAAATGCTCAAAAGTTGAAATATTATCAAACGCAGCTGCTTTTTAATGGAGCCGAACTTAAGGATGGTTCATACAGATTCATTAAATACACTGAATCTTTGTGCACACCGAATGAATAGCACAGATAAAGCAGTATATCACTGAAAACTGCGATTTTTAATGTCGGTTCGTTAACGGCTAGCTGTTAGCAGCTGCTGCTAACGGTACCGCAGTCAGACGGTCACTCCGCTGCTGCTGCAGTGCAGACAGACGGACGGACCGTCGGTCATTTTGACCGTCTGTCCTCCGTGTCCTCACCAGCTCCAGGCTGTTGTGTCTCCGGCCGGCCTCCCTCAGCACCGCGCGGGCCCCGCTGTCATTCCATCCAGACATTTGACCGTGAAGCCCGGACTCTCCGTCTCCTCCGGTCGGAGGCAAGATGTCGGCGGCTGGAGCAGCCCGTCAGCTGACAGAGCGCGACGGGACGCGTCCTCATCAGAGAACCGCCCTCCTCCACCCTGATCCTCCGAGCCCCGCAGAGAGGCGTTTTACCCCCAGCAGGTGTTTATTTCAGCAGCTGCATTGTCGGGGTGCTTATGTAATCCATCCACCGACAGCTGCCGGCGGGTTACCTGCCTGCTGTGGCCGCTGTCAGAGGTCGAGGAGGCGAATGTCTGGATTGGGACGCGTCCCTCCTCCTCCGAGTGTCTGAAGGAGGCAGAGCTCAGGAATCATCACATCACTGCCAGGAGCCACAAAAACAGCTTTACTTCATTTTATTGGACTCTATGCTAGGCTACACACTGCTATATTATTTATATTATATATATTTTAATATTACTGTATGCTATTTGCTCATATCTGGAAGAAACGTACATTTCAGGCAATTTTGTTGACAACAATTTAGATAATTGATTAATTTCAGAGAAAACATTTGTTGTTTTTTATCACAGTGAGTCTGGTTGTTGACAGCTGGAATTACGGTAAATTAAAATGAGTTTTAGGGAATGAAGAGGCATTTATAGACACAGTTGATCAGTTATCAAAGAAAATACCTGTCAGGTGTATTGATGATGAAGAATGAAGATAGTTATTGGCTGCAGCCTTACAGCTCCTCTATGAGACTTTCTGTCTTTCTGTTTGTTAATGATGGAAAAACACAGGAAAAAATAAATGAATTTGATAAAAAACTAATAAAATTTGGATGGAGGATCAAAAAACTGTAATATATATACTGAGTG
>OMNN01074477.1:0-20785 GCA_900302755.1 Chromis chromis | reverse complement strand
AGTGTTGGGCACGTTACTTTTAAAAAGTAATTAGTAATAGTTACTAGTTAACAGGGAAAGTAACTATTGCGTTACTTTTTTAAAGTTTAAATATGTCTAAGAATTTAGATTTTTTTTCTAAGCAGGTTTCACAAGCCACTAGTTACTACCAGCCACTAGTTACTACAAGCCCCACTAGTTTTATAGAAGCATGTGCCGTTGACAGATGCTTCATTAGATTAGAGTTGCTTACAACTGACGTAGACAAACACTTCGCTCCGGGACATAATGAACACTTCACATGTACGTTCTTGCCTTTTACCTCAAGGAGAATAAAGTAGTGTCTGTACTTCCATTTTGAAAACGCCAACTTTCCCTCCAGACTCGCTGCAGCTTTATCTTTGCTAGTTTGGCTATGTGGGACCGCTGTGTGTATGGTTTGTGTGTAAATGAAACACTGCCTGTGATTGGTTTAGCGTGAAAGCTTACGCTACCTTAGCCAATCATCATCACTTGTGTGGTTGTCCCGCCTCCTCCCTCACCAAAGAAAAAAACAAACAGTCTTGCAGCTCCGGTGGCTGAGAGCAAAGTCGGATGACTTCAATGAGTAGCTTTAGTTTATAACGCATCCCATTTAATTGTCGGTAACGCTGGAAATAGTAATTAGTTAGATTACCCGTTACTGAAACAAGTAATGGCGTTAGTAACGCTGTTAAAATAAACGCCGTTACTCCCATCACTGAGAATGACAGACTGTTGTTTACATTTCCTATTAACAAAACCCCAAATAATCACTTTCACGTATGGAGCTTTGCTGTTCACACCTACTTCCAAGACTCCACATTATTTTTAGTTAATTCAAATTTTGGTGTTTTGGGCCTTAGATGTGTTGCTCTGTATGCTGGTTATATGTTGTCTAACAATGGATGTTTCTTGCTCTTAGGTCCATCTTGAGTCACTGATTAAGTTTTAAGAGGTTTATTCCAGTTCCTGATGGTGCCTGTCCTTCAGTGCAGGGGGCCATGTTTGTTAGGATAGAGCATGCAACTTCATCAATTGTGTTTATACAGGATAATTGTCAGCTTACTGGCTGCTCACCAGGGATTTTACTGGATTGGATTGCCCTGTATTTAATTAAAAAGTCATTGGTAAAACCAATCAGTTGCCTACATGTTTGTAAATTAATTTTAATATCATAAAAAAATAAGGCTGACATCAGTTGAGCACCAAGATTTGTTGAAACATGAAGGTAACCATCATGAAGTCTACCTCAGTGAAAGTTTGTGTTTTCAGGCACCAGCGTGGGCACACAGTATGAGAGTATCTGGCTAATGACTGGTAGTGGTGGGCTGTGTTTTAGAAAAGCAGCATATCAGCAATTTGTACCTGAGGGAGAGTGCATTTGCTCAGAGGTGTAATTACGAACACAAGGACCAATGGCGTTGCAGGAGAGCAGGAAGCGCGGGGCTACAGGGGTATGTGTGAATTTACCACTTTGTCCCTGGTTGCCTGGGTCCTGAACCGAGCCTGACGCCCACACAGAGAGCAAAGGGGCCCTGGAGGTCTATAGTGAAGGCTGAGAGAGGAGAGAAAGATAATATGGACGTATAAGGTTTAGAGGATGTACATTTTTAGCCCAGTGTCTGTTTGTCACTGTGGAGGCTGTTTCTTTTTTCCTAAACTGGCTTCAATCTTTCATGGAGTAATAATGAAAAGAAACTGGCCTGACCTGTGGGAAAATGAACAAGAAGACTGAATAAGCGAGAAAAAGGCTCTGGCTATTTAAAGCATTCTACCTTCCTCAATCTCAGAGGAAATTCCTAAAATGAACTTTTTTTACTATGCTAAAGAAGGAGAAGGATAAAATAAAAAGTAACAAAAAAGATCTGTCTTTAAAACTCCCATTCCTCCTATTACATACTCCAAATGTGCAATGGTGTCCTCACCCAGGCAGAGTCATTCTGGAGGCTCCTCAGGAGCATTGTAGCTCCCCTCTGCGGCACAGACTCTGATTTAGTACTGTTAATAAACATGATGTAGTGCTTACAGTGATTGCTCAGACAGGAATGTTTCTTTTTTACCTCTCCTTTTCATACCTACACACACTTTCACATGTTTGCATGCGGTACTGAGAGAGAAGAAGAAAATGTGGTCCCTCATGCTTTATACGAGAATCTTTCTACTGTAATTATTTAAGCAGAGGACAGACAAATTCCTTTGGAGCAGGTTTAGCACTGTAAAATGCCACCCCATTTCCCAGAATTATTACTGGGGCTGTGACTGTGACCTGTTGCTTTCTGAGGCAAATCCAGCAACTTGTTGGATTGGAACACCAACTGCTCGCATTTTAGCTTTACCTCATCCAGTATTATTGTGTTGTGTTTTCATTCTGTTATAGCTCCAGTGCACAAGTATTCTGTCACTGTCAAAAATACATGGCCAAAGGACAACGCTTCTGAAAACCTTCATAAAACCTGACATGCTATGCAGGAGCATTAGGGTTACACAAACTTCTAGTCTCTTACATGCATAACTTAGGTGCTTAGAGAGGAATCCATTTGTAGGATCAAGTGTTGTGCGCTCAGTAGGGATTTCTCACCAATTAAAACACAATTTTGTTGTTCCAAGCTTCCTCAAGAAAACAACCGTACCCAACAAGCTGGATTTATGATGTGCCTGCCAGCTTCTTCTTGGCGCAAATCTTCTAGCAGCATGCTCCCAGCGCTGAGCCCACATGGCCATCCACAGCTGGCTCTTATTACAAACCCATACAGTAGCCATTCTTTTCACTTACCCCCTCCCTGTTTGGTGACGCTTATTAGAAATGTAACATACTAGTCTGGGAGTTTGTTACAGATTTATGTATCACAGGTGCTCCCTTTAAAAAGCATGCAGTGGTGATTGTATGATCTGCGTCAAGACATAGAAATGTAAGAGGGGAAAGTGTGGCTGGCATTGTTTTTTTTAAAATGCTGACTTGTAAACAAAAGTATGTCTTCAGATTTAACCCAAGCTTACACAGAAATATGCATTTAATTTTGCAAAGAGTTATTATTTTCTTACAAAAAAAATGGAAATACATATATATATTAAATATTTCACCAAATATCATTTTTGCTGTGGCTATAACTCAATGGCTGAATCTAATACACTAAATGAAAATGGTAAACATGTTTGCAGTTATTAATGTGTTTCATTCGTAATTTATATACATACAACAGCATTTACATTAAAAGGTTTTTAGCTCCCTGCTCACTTTTGATCATATAAGGTTATCCAGTTTCCATTTCAGTGCAGATCATACGATGTTTGATTAAGTGCAGTGTAGTATTTATTTCATGTAAATTATGAACACAGCTATGGGCAAAACTTAATGAATCAATTACGGAATACAAGACAAATAAAAATTTATCATTTATATTGATTTATTTCTGTTTCACAATATTGCTGTGTAAAATTATGTCAATGTCAATAGCATTATGTGGTTATCTGAGTTAAAGTGCTCATGGATCCATATGTTTTTGTTAAAGTCACTAATGAAGGTTACTTTTCTATTATTTAGAGACATTAAATACAACCTCTTTGTTTTTTGTTGAACAAATCTTAGAGAATATTACCACATAGAACATTCAGGCCCACAGTAATCTGAACGTTCACTCTCAGCATTATAGGAGGATTGTCTGTATTCGAATGAATATCCAGGACTGCCAGTTGATCGGCTATGACTAGTACCTGGTGCGTCTGCTGCCTGTCTGTCAACACCAGATCCCTGAGCGTGAGGCTGTGTGCCGGCAGACCGTTTCACCCAGAGTCTCTAACTGCTGCCAACACGTATAGGGGTGGATCACACTCCTGTCCAGAACACTAGAGGCATGACGAGGTCCCGAAATTGCTCCAGACTGACTCTTGACTCTGAGCAAGCACGGGCACATTTAAAGAATAGAAAGCATTCTTCTCCGAGCTACGCAACATGTGACCAGAGGTGATGAGTTCATGGACTAAGCTTTGAGCCGTAAGCTGGGCTTCTGACAACGTCTGTCTCTTTCCATCTCTGCCTGTGTCTTCAAGTTTCACAGGCCGCTCTCCCTCAGATGTGTCCCTCCCCTGCCCCAGTCTCGACTCCTCACTTTGTCTCCACGCTCAGCTACACCTCTCCAGTTACGTGGCACCACACCTCCTGGTTGTTATCCCCTCAGCCTCCCTCCTTTGACTCCATCCCCACCCGCTCATGCTGAGGGGTGACACTCAATGCCTTTAATGTGGCCTTGGCCCCATGTTCCTCCTGCCTGTCTGACTCATCCGGGAGCCGTGGGTCCCCCCGCTCCACCCTGGGTGATTGATGGCAGGGATGCCCTCTCCTCTCACCCTCCATGCCCCACCCCCGGCTAGGCGGACAGCATAGCGTTTCATGAGCTCATCTGTGTGGCGCCCAGGAGCTGCACCTCAAACGCAGGCACCACTCTTGTCTCGCCCCGTACGACTCCCTGGGGGACACAAAGCATGTGTGACCTCCCTTTACCCAGCCTACGGGCCCATCTGCACACGACCCTTCAGTACTCTCACTGTATCATCACTGTCTTCATGCACAATCCCTCTATGTTTACCAAGGAGCATGGACATTTAAATTTACATCCATATCTGCTCATTATTTCATGAATGCCGCAAAATAAAGTACCTCCTATTTATTTACTACAGGTAGCTTTCTGTTGAACTGCAGTTTCATTATATACATAAAAAATCTGAATGTATTTGCCAGAAGAACAGAGCTGCAAGTAAGTTTTTTTTATTATTGGCAGAGGTGGAAAAGGGTAGAAAGCAACATGCTGTTTCTCAATGTTACTTACCTTCAACTCCACCAGCAGCCCAGTATATCTGGGAATTACGTCTCTAGTGGACGGTTCCATGGTCATAATTTATATCCAATTGTTTAGTGCCAGTGCAGGAAGGAGTGTGTCCTTTATGGAATGCATCCTGCATCGCAAAACAGGTCTGCAATTAACATTAACCATAATCTTTCTGCAACCTTAACGTATTGTTTCACTCTAACAATGACCCCTGACCACCTTAACCATGGTTTATTTTCCATTTCCAGCATCAGTCTTTCAACAATGAAAACACTTCTATGGAACAGACTATGGAGATTTGAAGAAAATGACAACAGTTACTGTCCGCTATTATCTGAGAAGAATGAACAAATAACAGCAGTTGTGGTTTTGAGGCTACAGCCGAGTGCAACACTCCAGTATGGGTCCAGACAGGGTCCCTTGTTACATGTCAATCCCCAAGATAACTTCAATCGGTTTAAGAGAGATGGTTTGAGTTTAAATAAGGATTTTGATAAAGGATAATGTTGTGGTGTGGGACACATTGGGGATTGGGTAAGAACTACTATTTTGTTAGAAGCGGGGGACTATTGTCATCGCAATTATACCAACAGGGAACAATTGTGGTCAGTGCTTTAAAAGAAGCCAACACTAACTGTGGGAAACAAACTGCTGTCTCCAATGTTTAAGTCTGAGGTTTTGCTAAATCCTCCTCCTCTCTACGTTGACTTTTCACTTTTCACTACAATAACTTGATTTCATCCTTTGTTCCCATCAGAATTACCACAGTAGCTGGATGGTTTTCCGTTTGAATGTAAAACATGACATTTACAGGGTTCTTGTTGTCTCAGAAGAATGATTGACAGTTTTATCTGATCAACAATCTACAACAACTAAATTCTCAATTCACCGTCACATAAGAGAAAAAAGAGAAAGTACTCACGACTGATGAGCTATAACTTGGCACGTTTGGCATTTTAATTTGAAAAATGATAATGAAAGGAATAATTTTCTGCCAAAAGCTAATTGACTTATAATTGGTTAATCATTTCTTATTGCTCACAATATGACATTAAACGCTGCCGTTGTTCTTCAACAACCCACCCTCTCATCCAGCTTGCCGACTTACCTTCACCTCCCCGCAGGAAGCCGAGCGAGGCCTGTCCTCCTCTGCATGTGGGACATTCCAAGTAGGAAGGAATCTGAGGACACTGATCACCTAATCTCTCAGACTGAAGCAGCACCTGTTGGGGCAGCGCTGGACTGGAAGGAAAAATCCAGATCAGTGGCAGCGCTGCGTTGACCTGATACACCTCCCTCTATATCAGCTGACAGCCAGTCGTCAATTTACACAGACAAGATGAATGATGTACTGCACTAAAACTTTATGTGGGCCAATTTACTGCCATATTTAACTGATTTGAAAGGATTAAGGATTAAGATCGTGTTTTAGCTTATACTCTCCATGTAGTCACCCCAACAGCCATGTTATAGGGCATTCAGAGGCAGAGAATAATTTCCTGGAAACATCAGAGTGACCCGATTGCTGTGATAGCATTGCCGAAGGAGCCACCTGACTCAAATGAAACCAGATCATTCATGTAAGAATAGAGCACCAATGAAAGGACATACAATACAGACTAGGAGTTGTGCCTGACAGTCAGTCAAATATCTCACCCAGCTGTTCATGAGGTGACCATGTGCTGAGGGGGGACCCTGAGAGACTGTGAGCTCCGACATAAATCACAGAGGAGGACGCTGCAGTTGCTGCTCATGTCTGCATGTGGTGAAGACATTGAGATTTTTGCCATAGCTGCTTTGGAGAACTTGACATAAGATGTGTTTGTGTTATTATTCTGTTTACACTTGGGTTTTGTAATGTGTCTCTCAGTGATAAATCGCTTGCCGCCTATACACTCTTCTGTTTCTTAAAAGTAATCTACCACAGTGTCTATTAAATTAGAGCTGACAAACGAGCACGTTCTATTAAAAGCTTATAACAAGCCTGCTTATTTCTAAAAGTGGAATCCGTGATTAATGCTCACTTCTGGCCTCTGAAAATTGACTGCGCAGTAGAAGTAATACATGATATGAGAGCTTGCCTGAATGCCACATGTGTTCTTTGTGTAGACTACAGTATGAGTGTATCCATGCTTTGGTTCATCTTGATAAATGATCTGGATTGCTCTTGGACTGAGATTGTTAATGTGGCCAGAGGAGGTCTAGTTTTTCCTCTTGTCCAAGGTTATTTAAACTAAACCAACCATTCCGTTAAATGTCTCAAATCCCTTACAGCATGGGCCACAGCCGTAATGCCTGAAAGAGGAACGCTGCTTTGCATGTAGCCTGATTATTATCTGCTACACAAATTGCTAGCAGCTGGGTTGTTCACGGCTGATGGTTCCATAGTTTATGTATCGAAACTGTTGGAATGCAGACAATTACCACTTTCACTTTCTCACAAAAACCTTAATACAGTTTACATAAACTATTCTCTTGAAAAATCTTGCTTTAAAGGGCTTTATGAGCCTCTAGGGCCAGTTCAGGGAGATAAAGAATTCGCTTCGCATTTCATACAGTTTTCTAGTAGCAAAGACAAACACAATAGGAGATAATTTTTCAAGCAAAAATCAGATTTTGTCAGATTTCACTTAAATCTGAATATCCTTCTGCATAACTGAATTTTAACTCAGCTTCATGGAAGTGAAATGTGCTGCACCACCCACCGCTAGGGTCTGCTTAAGGTTACATTTTGCCAGACTCAAGGCTGGACGTCTATATCTCTGTTGTGATTTAGGGGTCACAGAAAGAGGAAACCGCAAAGAGGTTAGTCAGCAAACAGACGGACTCCCAAAACCTTCTCCTCACTTACTTGCTGCTCATCATGCTCATTTGTCACAGTGCAGGCCGTGTCAAAGTTGAGCTATTTCTCTGCAAACAAGCCAAAATATGAAAGGATGAATGCATTTTTATTTCAGGAATGGCAATTATTGTTGAAAGAAAGATGCAAAGCACAACATTCCTACAGAATCATTACAAATGCAAAAGATAGATGCACTTTTAGCACAATAACACAGTGCCGTAACCCTCTAGTGTGCATTGCAGAGGTATGCATAGTAAGTGCAAGTAAGATGCTTGTTTTAAGCTCCAAATGAATGTCATGATGTTTGTACTGCATTCCACATCCTTGACCCTATTGTTAAGCGGCTGCACACACTGTTTTCCTTTTTCTTACCATCAGAAGGTCATACCCATGTTTTCTAGTGCGCATGTGTGGAACGGGTCTGGTAATCATAGTCCTGATTGCAGCACGTATAAAAACACCTACTAGTCTGCTGTTGTGAGTTCAAGCACGAGGCTGTGCAGGGACACCATGATAGTTTTTTCCAGTATAGCCTTGGATATTTGAAAATGTGTGCTGCTGTAATGTCTATTAAATAGTTAAAGAAATGCACAATGGAATTTGAATTTGTAACATTAGATTATTTTTTCAACATAAAATAGTATGCAGGTGTGATTTGTTTCAAACACAAAAGGCTATTGTAGTCAAAATCTACTGGTTGAGTGCTTTTCCAGTCTGTCATGACTGAAACTAGAGGGTTAAATGTGGATAGTCTTACAATTTCAATTGTGCCTATTTTTTAGGAGAAAAACAGAGAGGTGAAACAGACTGAAAGAAGTCAAGTTGTCCTGTTGTCAAAAGCTGCTGAGCACCTTGCGAGTGGTCGAACAGTTTAACCTATAATTACTACAATTAAAATAATACTCATATTAACAAAGAAAAATTGCTTCCAAATGGTCCTTCACATGTGCAAGAAAAGAAAAACAAAAACACATGGCACAATCTGGCTTCAGAATTCTGGCACCGGAGCATGACACGTCAAATCAGAATTAATTTTGCACAGGAATGAATAACTGTAGCTGGTTTTATGATAATATACACCATAGAAGAACTATTTTTACTGTGCGTGACAGTATAAATTTTGCAGTGTGACTTACAATGTCCATTTCCAGAAGCAGAATTATTTTGGTGATATATTTTGTTTCTATAGTCTCCCAGTGAATGGTGGGATTGGCCGCCATGCATGTTCGTTGAGTATGACTGCAAAATTTGAGGGCAGACAAAACAACTTCAAGGCATCTTACAGTGGTAAGAAGATTCAGAAAGTTGCTCAAAGACCACATCATGAAAAGTTCAACAACGGCAATGGAAGACTAGATGGGTGTGAACACAATATGAAAAGTGTCTGCATGTGTGAACAGTAAACGTGTAGATTTAGGAGCTTGAGTGATTGATCATTTCCATTCTAATCTCTCACTCTGAAGTAGTCTCTCAGGACAAAGAATAAGATGCATGAGGGAAATACAGTAAATACTGCACATACCACCCTGACGTGTCGCAACCTTTTTCTGCAGAAAATTGCAGGGGTTGACATCAAAGTCAAAAGCACACTGCCCAAATCAAAATGTCAGCCGTATGGCCTATAAAAATCATTGGACCCCTCACTCCTGTGATGAGGAGAAACAAAAGAGACTCCAAAGTCAACACAATTTTCTCTCTTTCTACAGGAAAAAAAGGCCCACTTGCAGGTTTTGTCCTTTTGCTGCTCATAGACTGAAGAACACTGTTAAAGAGACCTCCAGCGGCATTACTGCTTCATGATTTTTTTTTTTTCTGGCAATAACAACCTCATGTCCAGTAAGGGCCCTCCCAGTGAAGAATTGATGTAGGGGCCTGTTTTGCTGAGGAGTGTGAGGGAGTGATCAGAGGAGTCCTGTGGATAAAATCGCACTGCTGACCCTGGACATCAGTGATTGATGTCAAATGTGACCATGAAACTCAATAGGGGTTGTTGTACTTTTGATTTTATTGGCCACCATGTCAGGCTGCCTGCTCTTTGTGGTAAGAAGACCCGCTTCGCTACAGTATGTCTTCGTATGTGCATGCTGCTGAAGAACGGTATAATGATACGTTAGGGTTTGGTAATTGAATTCTCATCCTATTTGTAGAGACAACAATAAACAGAGCAAGACCTATATGGCTGTAATCTGACCACAGCAATATAGAATATTATACCCTGGGTAATTTTAAGCTACAATAATGAAATAACTTAATGTTGCTGAGTTTTTACAGTATATTGCTCTGCTTTTTAGTTGTCGACCATAGAGGGGAATCTAGGAATTTACGTTCTTTAGCGAAATTAAAAGAGCAAATAGATTCTGAAGCAGCCATCTCTCTAAAAATTGCATTCATATAATAATCTGCAATTTCAAAAATATTTTGTAAGAAACAAAATACACTAGATTTTATTTTTATTCATGTAAAGCAGAAACTCAATCCTATTTTCCTGGAAAGTACATGTATAAACTAAATTGTATAGATTAAATTGTCTCCCAGTTACACAGAGATTACCAACAAAATTGCTTCAGATGTTCGCAGGCAAAGTTTTTTGAGTAATGTATTGTACACATGTCTTAGGGAGCATGATTGATAAACCAAAGACAGGACTCTGATAGAGGAGCGCAGTGGTTCACATCCTCAGTCCCGCCTTGCGTTTAGGGAAAATTCATAGTTTCGGTTCGTCTCGCAGGTCAAGTCATAATGGGATGTTTCTGTATTTACCTCAAAATATGATCTTTCCATGATCTTAATCAGGACCTTTAAGTGGCAAATATAATCTTGTAGCTGAATGATGCTTTAGTTACTGCAATGAGAAGCTAATATGGAACAAGTAAACTGGAAAAGTTCAGTGAACGCTTAACTGATAGGTTCAGTCTCAATATGTAACTTAATTGTAAATTAGTGCAATAATCAATCTTTTATTTTTTATTCATTTTATTGTTCTTTTACCTTCTTTTTAGTACTTAGTTTTTTTTTCTGATTAATGTATACAGAGAGCTAAGATTCACCGGGGTCAAATTCCTTGTTTGCCTCTACAAACTTGGCCAATAAAGTTGATTCTGATTCTGCATCTTACTAAAATTATAAATAAGTAAAGTAACATCTTGGGACAGGGTTTTTACACTGAATGTATCTGCAAAGTGCTTAGTGCCAACAGAAAATGTTCATACGAATGCATATGAAAAACATCTACTGGAAACATAAGATGAGGTGCATTCATTTTTTCATTATCAAAACAAACGTCCGTGCAGTTAAACTTTCTCTGCAGTCCCCAGCTCCAATGTTTCTAGAAACAACTATTGTCAGGACACATAACAACATGTAAGGATTACCTATTTTGCAACAAAATAGTAATTGTAGATTGTGTCAACAATGACAACAATGCGACTTCAGTAGAAAAAAAAATAGCCTGGCTGTACTGAGAGCTTGTAGATCTTTCACTCAAAGTGACCTTTTGAAATTTTATACCAATTATTTATATCATTTAACATCCTAATCAGCGGCAGTCTTGACGGAGAAACCTGAATGCCTTAGCAGAATGGTAGGCAGTATGGGTTTGTATCTCTACATTTTCAATATGTATCTCAAAACATCACATAAAAAAATCTATGGAGATACATTTGTAATGCTATTAAACACTCTGCAAAACACATTGCCAATGACCAGTGTGATTTGATCCAGCTGATATTCAAGTTTAATTCAGATTCATTAGACAATCTATACATGTGCTTTCACGTTTTTCCTCAAAGCAGATTTTTGTCTCAAACAGCCCCCCCAACAAAACACGTCTACATTACGCTACTCTTTAGCAACAGTGAATAACATGTACTCCCACACACTACAGTCCTGCACCACAGCGCCAATTCAGCAATCTCCAGACAATATTATTCTATCATAAATTTTACAATATATAGCCAGTCCTGTCATTTCCTCACTCAAACAATGAACAGGGCATGTTAAGACTGAGGGTTAACCAACAGCTTTCAGGACATTTAAATCACTCTGTGGTTTATCTGGTGGTGCAGCAGTAGTGGGCTGCTGCTTCACCTTGTGCTCAGATGAATGCTGCTGACAAGGAATTGTGTGCAGCTTTTCCAGAGTCACTTTCTTTTTTGTTAAGAACTCTACACAGGTGCACGTCTCCACATATAAAATAGCTTCTAGCTTCAGTTACTGTTTTTGACGAGGTGGAGCTAATGTGCTCTGAAAATAGCTGTTTAAATTAGCATTACTGTACCTTGGTTCAAACTGGCTGCTCCCACAGCTAACTTTACCGTGACCATCTGTGGCTTTTTCCTTGACGCAGAGTTGTTTTCACAAGCCAGTATTCCTTGCACACTTGATGGAACCGCTGCATGTTTTGCAGACTGAAGTTGTTTATTTAATCAACAGTTCTGTTCAATTCTGATTCGCTGCCCAATGTGCATGGATGAGCACCCCCCATACAGTGCCAGTGCCAGTTCCATCGAACACCTTCTCATATCTGGAGAACTGGAGGAACACTGGAGGAACCGAAGACAATAACCTTTGTTTTATTATAACAAAACAAAGTATCATAAATTGCAGTGTTGTAGCCATGTTTCCAGTTCAGTCTTCTGTTGGGTTGAACTGTAAAGTTCTACCAGATGTGAGCACCTTTTACTACAACGATTTACATAAGAGCTGCTGTAACTGGCTGCCGCACTCACAGCGCCATCTTGAAGATAAAGATAAAGATAAAAATTTCTTAACTATTGTTATTCTTATTGTTATTTTTATTTTTCTTGCACTTGTGCCACTTTTTTCTGCTGCTGTAACGATTGGAATTTCCCCCAATGGGGGGATCAATAAAGGAATATTCTATTCTAACGATTTACATGCATGCACGACTCACATTGGGTAGTTACAAATCCCTTGCTGGCTAACTATCAACCTACCTCTATTTCTACCTCTAGTGTCATGAAATTGACAGTCCTTCAGCAGGATGTTTCCCTCACTTCCGAAGACTTTACCCTGACTTACATTCATTTACTGGACGATTACTGTAATAATACCATATCTACCAGTTGCGAAACCTGAATCCTTACCTTAAACCTAGCCTGTACCCAGATCTGTCTTTACCATTATCTAAAATCAAGCCATCATACTAAAATGTTATATATTTTGCATAATGGTGTCTTGCTTTTTATTATTATTATTTTATCTATCTAATATTGGTAATTCAAATACCCCACTAGAGGGGCACATTCATCTCAGAGGCAACAGCAATAAGAAACTTGCTAAAGATTGTTTTTTGACACCCACATCAGTTTTTGGATTTTCATTTGCTTATTTTTGCAGAATTTCATCTGAATCTAACGTTTGGAACCAGTGCACATATCTCTGACTCGTATCAATTTTCCAACATGTATCAGTTAATCTTTACACTCCTAGAATACAGTGAACACAGACTCACTGGGTCCGTAAACAGGAGCAAGCTGTTTGCAATTTACTGACGTCATGTTACACCATTTCTGGGATCCAAAGTTCAAACTCAAGTTCACACTGTTACCCCTTGCTGCCATTCGAAGCGTCAAATGTGCAGAGCTGATATTGTTGGCAACTGTTCATCTGTGTGCCTGACCAGTGAGTGAGCCGCAGTCAGTGGGTGATTTGACCGATGGGACCAACAAACTTGGCTTGACCAGGGTGGGTCTCTGACAAATGCTGTGCAGGGGAAAATTGCCTATCTGTTCCCCGACTAATGTGTTGGTTTTTCGTGGAGACTGATTCAAATATGATTCCCACACATCATCATCCATCCAAAACTCCACCCGTGTTGAGCCTGTATACACATACAATCAATTCTGGAGGCACATATATACACACATATGCACATAAATCCACATTGAATATACTGGTTACACAAAATATCATGACTTTCAGACATAAACTTTACAGTATTTGTTCTACAAATTATTATAATTTCAGGTGGTTTAACTGGAAAGTAGAGGAGGTAGTGTAGTTGTGACTCTAAAATGATTGCTATATATCAGAATATGTCTCATACGTGTATATGTGTGGGATTACTGCAGAGGTGTAGAGAAATGCAGCGATGTAGAACACCCTCCCCTCAGTGTCCACAGAGTGCAGTCAGAGCAATAGGGGAGATGTAAAAGACTGGCTGCATTTTTTCCCTTCCACATTTATGCATACTGAGAGAGGAGAAAAATAGACCCGTGGTTTTCACTGATTTCTCTGGAACATGCATTGAAATGTAAACGAGAACAATAAATTCACTTTTAACTGCCTTACTGGGAATTAGCCACATAGTCTGGACTTAAGGAACTCACGTACTTTCATTAAAAGCCACATCATGCCTTGTTAAAGTAACAATGTCCATCTCATGGAGGCTGCAGCATGTGCGCAGTGAAATTGTGCGATAACATCTGCGCTCGGAGACGTCGTGCTTTAAAAGTCACGACTGTGTTGGGTTTTCACCGCAGTCTCTTCACACTCCCCGAAATTGGCCTTTTTATTGCTACATTGTTGATTAGTTTTCATATGGTTCACCTTGTTTATGTAGTGCTGTTTCTGCTGAAGGTCTGCTCACTGAAAGATGATGACAATGGCTGCACAAAAAAGCTTTCAGTAATGACATTTTAATATGCATCTCAGGGGGAGGCCTGCCTGGGCCAGGTCACACAGAGGAGAGGATTTCTGTTATGGAGGCTTGAATTCACCCTGACTTCAACTGCATGTTTAAAACTGTATTTTGTCACAGGGACCAGGGCACTTTTGGGGCTTGCAGGATCTAGGTCAGGCAAGGAGAGGTAAAAGTAAGGTGTCTGTTTCAGCCTGAAACCTTAAAATTTGCTAATATATTCTTTATCAAAAATGATTTATATTTATTATCAATGGTCTGGTTAAATAATCTTTTTATTAATCACTTGTAAAGCTGGCGTATGAAATATGCTAATTGATGAGAATTAGATAAGACTGGCAATGCAGGGCGACCCGATAGCCTAATGGTTATGTCGCGTGACCCACATGCAGAGACGTAGCGGCTGTCCTGTGTTCGAGTCCGACCTCGGGCGTTTACCGCATGTCCTTCCCCACTCTCTCCCGTTTCTATCCACTGTCCTATCGAATAAAGGTGAAAAGCCAAAAAAAAGAAGAAAAAAAAAAGACTGGCAATGCAACAAGTATGCCTCTAGAGTCACACTTGGTTTGCTTAGCATAAAAACTGAAAACGGCTATTTTCTGAGTTTATTATACTCCATTTGTTTAATCCATACAAAGACCAAAAATGCTGTCATTTTATGGGTGGTTCTGTGCCAGACTGATTTTTAACCAGGAGCAGCTTCTGGCTGCTTGGCAACAGTTCCCAGCCAAGAAATAGCCCCGCGCCACCCCTAAACCCACAACGTTTCTTTTTCAAATGGATTAAACAAAGAAAATACAACAATCCCGTTTCCCCTGCATATGCAGAATTTACATTTACTATACAGACGTGAGAGAACGTTTATTTTCTCATCTAACTTTGAACAAGCAAATCAATGAATTTCCACAAAATGTTGATTTATTCTTTTAAAACTTTCTGGTATTCAAGCAAAAAAAAAAAAAAACTATGTATTTCTATTGTGTATCATCGGTTCTCTAGAGCTTACAGAGCATCAAACAGCGATCTACCTTGTTAGCATGTTGTGGCCCTTCCAGAATAACATGGCCTTGCAAAGGCAGCTGGAGCCAACAGGGATGGAGAAAGCGAGAGAGAGAGAGAAGGGGAAAAGACAGCAGGAGAGAGCGCAGCTATGTGCAGGGGAACTGGGGAGGCACTGGGGCATAATTTAAACAGGAGACGGCTGTTGCACAGACAGGAAATGAGAGGAAGGCTAGTTCCTGGGATGGGACTGAATTGGATGTTTCAGACTGAGACCGGTATCAGAAAGAGGAGACTTATGCGGTCTTGCTAAGGGTAACAGTAAGGTCATTGAGAGCAGCATTTCCTTTTCTGATCATTGGGCGAGCTTGTCAGCACCAGTATCTCGGTTCCCACATCCCTCTCGAATCATTTCAATGGGTTGGATTCAAACTCTGAAATTCAGGCCGGAGCTGAATAAGACCTCCTGTTGCTGCGCCTGTTTATGAGCTCGGCTCCGCTCTTATATGCTGACTGCTTTGATTTGAAGTTTTTGGGCAGTTTCATCCGATGGAAGGAAGTCAAGTTGAAAAGGCACAATATTACATCAAAAAACAGGATAAAAATATGCTTAGGCCGGGTTTGAGAATGCCCAATGCGACTGGGGCCTTTGGAGTCTGCGGTTTTGATTTAAAACAGACACATAATACTATAGTCAGAACCCGGCTCTACCTAACCGTTCTCATGTCACTGCTCTTGGAGGAGCAGGCAGGCCTAAGCTGCTCTGGACTGTGTAACATCCAGCCATCTTGTGAGTTCTCACTGCTCAGCCTCATGAAGCGCGGAGTCCAGTGCCAGCCCGCCAGATTACTGCCCCTAATCAATCTGATTAGCCTGAGAGGGCGGACACCTTGGCTCACATCTGGACTGCATGCTCCGACTCCCCACAGTTTAGTCTGACAGCAACAGAGCCAAAGCATTCAGCTACACAGGAAGCTGATCATTCAGTGACATTGGTAGCTGCACTTGTGTGTGTCTGTGGGTCTGCAAACTAGAAAGTATATGTGCCGTACTGTTGTGTTAGTGACGACTAAGCCAAGTCCTGATAAATGAAGCATACTAAATACAATAATCGAAGGAATTTCTCACTTTTACGTAAGGATTTAGAAGGCTTTACCATGACACAGCAATAGATGGACTGTGTGAGAACGGAGGTATCTGCAGATATTCAATGCATTCCCAATTTAGCTGTTCAAATGAATTAATTTCTACAGTAACATTTCGTAGCGCTCCCCTGTGAGGTCATTTCACCCATGCTCTAATGATAGTGAAATACTAGGCCACACATTACAGCCCGGTTCCCCTCACTTTCCCCGCTCACAGGCAAGAATAACAGGCACATAAGTCATTCCAGGCCCCCTATTTTAAACAGGTGTCACTTTGGTGATAAAAAATGACATCTTAATTCAGAGGCGAGATGCTTTGTCAGAGCGGATTAACACATCACCAGAAGCGATTTATTTTTATTGTGCCAGCATCATTTGGGTGGAGGTCGAGCATGTCAGTAGTTCTGGCCTCGGCTTCTCCCGAGGGGGCGACACATTCAGCCTTGATGTGTACGGAAGAGGAGTCTTCTGACAGGAGGTCCGCACTGGAAGGTCGCTCCCGGGGAACAGATGAGAGAGGTTTGAGATGTGTTTTAAATTATGGAGCTTAACATTCAATTTAAACATTCACGTGTGTTTCTGGCTGTAGGATGATTAGAGTTGTGTAAAATTACTGTCAGGCAGACTAAGCAGCACATTATCACTGTAACTCCATTTGAACCAAACAGAAATCAAGGTAAAGGTAAAGATGGCAATATCATAGTTAAAGTTACAAAGGTGTATCAGCTGTTTGAAGCTTGCATAGGTTGTGAGTAGATTTCTAATTGGTATTAATGAAGCGGACACTAAAACTAACCTAAATAACCAATGAATTAACTTTTTCTTCCCTAACATTACTCTAAGACAGTTTTTTTTTCCACAGTGAGAAAAAGGGCCTTTTTGCATCTGATTTTTCCATCTGTGTTGAATCAAAAATGCTTCCTTACATTACTTTTAAGAATTTTCATGTCAGCGTGGCTCCCAATTTTTCCCCATGTTGCTCTAATGAAAGAGAACAGCAACAAATAATTTAGTGATGGAGCAAAAGGGCATGCAGCGGGTCAGACTGACTAATTTTAGAAATACCCCCTGCTTGTGTTTATATCCCTGAGTATGCCTATATTAAATGTGTCAAATGTGATTTCTAAAATTGCACATATAATATCAGATTATTACGTTTTATTTTTGGATGGTAGTCAGAATTTTTTTTTTTTTTTAAAAAGAACATTGATAAAAGAAAACATAGCCCTAGTGAGCACTATATGGGGGAGTTTATGAAGCAGCACAAGAGTGAAAGTTCAAGTCCTGGTTTTATGGGATGCAACACACAAATTACAACATACAGCTCACCTTAACTTTCACTTTTTTTATAATCTATAGTTTTAGCATAAGTCTCCATCCTCGTAAAAGCATTGAAACACCTCATCCTTCATCAGCTAATAGCACAAGGGAACTGCATTGCTGAGGTCTCTGCAGACTTTTGCTTGCTGTGTTTATGGACACGCCCGGTACTTACCGTCTGTTTCTTATAAAGGATATCAAACAGGGAGAGCTGCCTGAGCCACAAAGCACCTGTTTCCGACACTTCCACTACATGTGTTTGCTGCTGTGTTCAAAGAGCTTTCAGAGGACGAAGACACCAGTCGTGCTGCCCTTGGAAACTACTGTATGTGTTAGTGTTTAAATCACAAAACTTTGGAGTTCAGTTCTGCAGCAGTGATGTCTTGCTTTTGTCTCAAGGTTTTAGCCTAGACTGAATATTTGGTAATGTGATTGTGACACAGAATGAAAGTCAGTGATTTAGCTGAGAAAGATTTATATCTGAAGGTCCAGTGCTCTGCTGCCACCACCACTTGCTCCAGCTCCCTAAAACACTGTGTTTGTTTAATCTTCCAACCTATGCAATTAAAACGACCATTTCAAAATTGTTTATAGGTCATAAATTCAAAGTTTAAATATACAAAGTTTCATCTGATAAAAGGACAGTCACACACACCCAGCAAGTTACAGAAGGGAAACAGAAAAACAGACTTTTGGTGACACAATACAGTATTATGATGGCTGATGTCAATAAAGTCAATATTGTGGTCGTGACAAAGGATGAGCCACGTGTGATAAGGACAGAGGACAAACATTTTCAGGAAGACTGCAGGGTTTTTGTGTCTCAGCTCCTGCTGTATGAATAGATAATACCATTTCTAAACACAGGAGAAGTGATAAAACCAAGCCCATAGGAAAGGGAGGAAACAGTGTTATCTCGCTTGTTGTTGGTAACGGCAGGGTGTCTCAGGTAGGATGTGATTGTTTCTGTGTGTGTGGTGTTTTTATAGGAGCTAGCAGTTGGTCTAAAGGCTTAATTCCAAAAGAATATCTTTATTTGAAAAGAAACAGCTGCAGCTGCCAGAATGATAAAGGTCAACACTGTTGAAATTATGTAACAAGACCTTTAATAAAATCTGTGGACCAAAGGTGACTCATCAAACCGTCACTCAATTTAATGTATCCTTCCAATTTCTCATTTTGAACACAGCTAGGATTTGGATTCCTGTTGCTGTTAATCCCTCTAACCAAAATCATGTTATGCTTGTGATCAGACAACACATTTTACACGCACTGCAGAGACCTAGCCATTGGAAATACAGGGAAACCTTCCATAGACTTTAAATTTGACAGTGAATTTAGTCGCTTTCTACCCCACTTCTGTCACAGCAGTACACTTCCTGTCTAAAGTCTTGAGTCAAAGCTTCAATTAATAGTTTCAAATGCAAGTTTTTAATTTGACATTGCCCTTGAGAACAATATGGGGGACAACATATGAACATATTTACCTACTTGCGCATGTAAAAAAGCTTTGTACACTTTGCAAAGAAATCTGCTCTTTCAAGGAGAAATTTGGTTTGGTTTCCGTAATCTCGTAATCAAGGAAATTGGTCTGTATGTGTGACATTCAAGAAACCAGGTACCTGCAAAAAGCTTTGTAGCCTGGTTACTTATGTGGATGTGTCTGCACTGAGGCTGATACACCTGGAGTCACCTGCTCCTCCTTTTCCACTGACAGCTGATTTTACACAAGACCATAATATATGCAAAGATTTCCACCTGCTCACCTGTACATGTCCTGACCCTGCGGGAAGAGTCACCCACCAATTTCCTAAACATGAAAAGTGGTTTGTTTCGACACGCATCCAAGTGGGTAGAACCCAAGAGGGAAAAAAGAATCTAATCACTGAAGAATAAGTTGCACTGCAGTTAGCGTAGATCTTCCTTTAAAAGAGTGCTTGAGCGAGTATGTACATGGTTTTGCACACAGCCTGAGAAAGCCAGCTCTGCAGAAACAAGGCCAAGGGAAGGTTCAACAGTTCATGAATGACAGCAGGAAGGTAGCTAGGTCAGGCGAATCGGCATTCTGTGCATACAGTAGTTTGTGTACAGTATGTGCATTCTGGTGCGGTTCAGAGGCAAATCAGACTTGCTGACCACATCAGCAGTTATCACGTAAAATGCTGCTCTGCAAATGCTTTAAACAGACAGTGGTCACAGTAGACACAAAGTAGGATGCTTAGTAATGTCATATCAGATAACTGGGTAACGGCTGATGTTTGTCATCTGGATGTCGTCAGCTCTTTTTGTCTTCACAGACTCTGATCCATCTCCCCGCAGGGCTAATGGTAGGACTTCTGTGGTCAATTACATACACCACACATTTACTGTACACATGCACACACACACACACACACACACACACTCACAATCAGATAAAACATACACATTAAACTGCTACCTCCACTCCTCCTCCCTCTTCCTCTGCCCTCCCCGCACGCCTGACCCTCCAATAATGAAAACAAGATGTTTTTATTCTCCCAAGACAGAGGGTAGTAGCAGTGTAACTCAAGTTAGGGCTCCGTCTCCCCTCCTCACTTCGGACGCTCTATAAATACTCTTACGACTTTCTTAAATATGTGACAAAAATACAATAGCGGAGAGTTTACGGGCTCACATTTGCCTGGAGAAAATTAAAGGAGTTCCCCCTGCCTGGTAGAGGAGGGGAAATGACAGCTGAGCTTTGTGGTCCAGGTCCTTTGATGGATTGACATGATGCTTGTTGAATGGGACATGAGAAAGGTTCTGTGCCTGCAGGCATCTATGTGTGTATGTGTGTGTGTGTGTGTGTGTGTGTGTGTGTGTGTGTGTGTGTGTGTGTGTGTGTGTGTGTGTGTGTGTGTGTGTGTGTGTGTGTGTGTACTTGTGCCTGCTGTGTGTAATAGTAGCAATGTGGAAACACCTTTGTGTCTGTGTGCGTGCACAAATTGCTGTATGTACAGTAGTCTGCAGTATA
>OMNN01074475.1:0-20212 GCA_900302755.1 Chromis chromis | reverse complement strand
ATCTTGGCCATGATGGAGCAACAAAAGGTGGAGGAGCGAGAAAGAAAAGCTCGCTCCTGTTATCAAGGTTTAATTAGAACTAATCCCCGGGGCAGACCTGGGCATACGTGTGAGTGTGACTGCACCAGTGCTCCCTGCGGCAACATATGTGTTATGAATGATGCCAGCATGCAATCACCATTTGGGTCCAGTCGCTTCTCTTAGAGGGTCTAAATATATTATGTGTGTGTGTGTGTGGGTGAAGTGGCATAATGAGTGGTGACTAACGGGGTGTTATGATTTGGTCAGTGTGGTGAGTTATTTTCTCTCGGGTCAGGGTGCTGATCACACCTCTGATTGGATTTTTACACAAGAGAAATGAAGATGTAAAAACATTGATGTGGAAGTCTGCCTAGTCTTTACTCTCCATTAGGATGATAATAACAAAGACAGATTTGGAATGCAGTGTTTCCATCTGAAAACCCACTGACCCTCTTGGATGCGTTCACATTACTGCAGTAAAACATCGTGCCACCCATCCCCAAGTGGGTTTGTGATGTTAGAGCAACATCACACCACAACCGCCTTTACTGGCGAGCAAGAATTAATGTGATAAAAAACATTTTCTCTTGACAGGAAATTGTAAATATAGGTGATTTTGAACACTTTGACATGAACACCTGTAGCTATTCTGTACTTCTCATACATAATTGATCACATGACTCTATTCACACCTCATGGGATTTATATTATATATAGTAAAAATCGTTTTTTTGCCTTCTTAATGTGTCCATATGGTGTTTTTTGTATTCTGGAAGACACATCATGAGTGGCCCACACAGTCAGAGCCATGGCTGAGTACTTTCATCTTGAAGCTGCAGTGTGCTGATGACTGTCTCAAAAACACAGATCCAGAGTTTCATACACAACAAAGCTCAGGAACCAGTCCCGTCAGCTTGCCAGGTGGGGATTTCTGTATCATGTTTCTTCTTCAGAGGAGGTTTCTGCTGGTAAACTCTTGGAAATAATAGGTTTTAGAGTTCAGCATTGCTGCAGTGTTGTTCTGTGTGAAAGAGCCACAAGGCAGTTGAAGGCAGGGAGACATTATTTTCATGAAAAGACTTTAATACTTAGAGTTTTTAGGGGATAAATGTATGACTTTGTGTCTCTGTCCTCACACACCATATGGCTTTTTTTTTTTATCAGCTATTTTTGGTGTTTGGAGATGTCTTGAATGGCAGCATGTTGGCAATATTGCATCTACAGGACAGGGAATTAAACAAGAGGGAAAAAATACAGACGTACAAGATGTTCCAAATCCAAATGTGGTTAAAATTGGGTAGCTGGAAATATATTTATATGTGTTATAACACACTGTTCTGATTTATTTATTTTTAATCTGTGAGGTCAAATTGTAAATTTATAAATTCTACAAGCATTTCAGCCTCAGGAAATGTAAGCAAAAGCAACAGCAGCGAGACAATGAAACCATTTGCACCTGAAACCATATTGTTAAAAACAAGACTATAACATCAGTTGTTAGAAATGATTTAAAGATAGAGCCTGTTAATGGTTTAAAAGCTGATAGATCCTCCAAGCAGTTTAATACAGATAGAAGCCAGTGAAAGTACTTGACCCTTGAGTAGTGCAGGGAGAAAACAGACTGTCTTCACAACATACAGTATAACCTGGTAAGTTTCCTGATGCCTCCAACTTTAATTTTCACCCCACTGGGTTCCTTAAATTCAGATTCCATTCAATCCGTCACTTTTCAGCATTTTATTGAACAAGACTCGGCAATCCTGCGAGATGATTTATCTTAGAAATAAACAGTCAAGCAAAGTAGCACAGCTCCTCCTGTGTGGAGGTGTAACAGTCAGAACATTAAATTGGAAAGATCAAATCTCATTTTATGGCAAATTAATCCATGAAAAAACAGCAGCTCAATAGAAAAGCGGTCTGATCTCTGCAGGTAAACCCACACTCTCTCTGCTCTGATGAAAGCCAACAGGCTAAAACACTCCAACTGACTTTAACTGCCCTGCAATCAATGAGCTGATCAATAAAATCTTTTGATGTTTCCACAAAGCACTAATACCTTCAAAGAGCAGCCAGAATTGCATATTCATCTCTATTTCCTAACCAGCCCTTCTGTATAGTGCATTATACCCACAGAGTCAGACTAACTGCAAAGCCACAAGGACGTTTCACAAAATCATACTTCCAAATTTAACATCCAATTTCCTGTTTGTTTTGTAAAAATAGATTTTTAAATTACTCTGCTGTGTTACCTATAATTCAAGCAGAATTACAGCAGCAAGTTAAGACATGTAACCAAGTCATACAATGTATAAAATTTATATTAGTATCTTATTCCAATACATAACGTATATTTATTCTTAAAGCCCAATTGATTAAACCCCAAGTTTAAGTTACATATTTAGAAGCCATGAAAAGAATCCCCTTCCACTAGAATGTGCAGACCTACTGAGTCCCCCTGTCTTGCTCCACCCACTGCTTCACAACTCGCTGCAGCTCAGCACACCAGCTCACCTACAACTCTGCCCAAACACTGCAAAACTGCTCTATGCTACACAATGGAAAGTCGTAATATAGGACTAATTCAGCCATACATGTTTAAACTGGAAACCGCATCCGAAGAAGAGTGAAACAGAAAGCCCCATCCTGCAAGGTGGGAGGATGGGTTCATTAGGTTTGTTACATATGAAACCCCAGAAGTCATCAGTATGCTGTAGCTTCAAGGTCGAAATGCTCACCCATGCAGTTGACTGCTTATTTTACTCATATGTGTCCTCCAGCTTAAAAAACACACACCATATGGACATGCTAACAAGATAAAACAATTGATTTTGACTAGAGGGGTCTTTTTTTCTTTAAAAAAAAAAAAAAGCAAGGTAGCTGACTGAAGTAACTTCATGTTTCCAATAAAAATCACCTTGGTTTAGATGCTGTCCTCCATAAAGTAAGATTATGTCAATGCTAGATCAATACAGCATATTATGAATTACTTCAAATTTGCCCTGACCCGTACAGGAGTTTCTTAAACAACATATCGACCAACACATTCTAGAACAATTAATGAACAACCTTGATGCAGATCTGTAAGATTATTTGGTCATGAAGATGCAGACAGAATGGGACATTTTACACAAATCACCATGGCAATATTCTCTGGTGGCTGGATCTAATTGGCGTTTCTGTATATTGCAGTTTCTTGTTACGCTAAACTATCTACTGGCAGCAGAAAAGCATGAGGGCTTAATGGTAGTGAGTAAGTGAGAAATTAATATAATTCTGCATAAGTTCATGACATACAAAAACAGTTACTACTGTTATTAATCATTGTTCTACAATTTAATGCCAGTGGTGGAATAAAGCAGTTTTTCCAACATCGCACAAAGCTCACAGTAAGTGCCTTGAGTGTGGGGAGAAAAACAAACGCACTCAAGCACAGAGACTTGAAATGAAACATAAATGGCACATATTTGATGCCAAATACAGCAGACCGCCTGCTGCCTCAGAACCTTTAACTGGCTATTAGACTTTACTGTTGTTGTTATTTCCTCAAATTCATACAAATCTGAATGTCTCCCTTTTAAAGAAAACCTTGAGATTAAACACCTCAGTGTCCACCCTCAATCACACCCCTGCACAGAACATGGAGTGGTGCTTTCCTACAGCAGAACAGGGTTTCAGGATCTTTCTGAAAGATTGACTAAATATGACGACAGCATCTGGACTAGTACAACAAAGTCAAAGTGGGCTTCGACAGCAGAACAACAGCTAACAACACTGGCATCACATAACCAGCAGGGTTAGGAGAAAGGTTCTGTGTTCACTCTGATTATCATTTGTTTTCAACTGCATAGTGCTTTATGTCAGCTTGTAAAATTGCATTCTGGTCTTGCATCTGCCCAAAGCAGCACCCCACAATTGTTTCCACCTAAAAAAAAAGTAAATGACACCAATACCAGCAAAAGTCAATATCAGCCAAAAGCAGCAGCTGCGGCTCAGGTGGTGGAGCAGGTTTTCCACTAATTGCAGGGTTGGAAGTTTGATCCCCAACCTCTCTTGTCCATGTGCCACTGTGTCCTTGGGCAAGGAACTGAACTCCAACCTGCTGCTGATGGCAGACGAGTGCCTTGCATGTGTGTGAATGTAAGAAACCTTTGGAATATATCATCCAGGCTGATTTATGTGTCTTATTTTAGGTTTTGCCAAGTAAATGTGTGCCATCTGATGGTTAAACATTCCAAGTGACTACAAATACTGTATGCATACCAAATTCAGTAACTGATGAGATACAGTATGTGGCTCTGGACCACAGAACAGAACAGAACAGAACAGAACAGAACAGAACAGAACAGAACAGAACAGAACAGAACAGAACAGAGGGAAGATGGCCATTAAAACTGAGGGCACCACACAAAAGGAAATATTCCAGTTCAGTCAGAAGGGTCAGCCATATCTGCTTTTTAATGCCATCATCATGTTGATTTGTGTCCATGTATTCCCTGAGAAGATCCCCAAGTTGCCTCTTACCTGCCATGTCGGTAGCAAAGGGTCGGTCCGGTCTCCAGCCGGTGTACCAGCCCACAACTTTACCCCCAGACACCAGGGGGCGCTCATACGCTCGGCCACCCACAAATCCCACAGGCCAGACAGACACGCCGCGAGTGCTACGCATCTGCAAAGAGACAGGAAGAAATCGATTATGACACGCTGTTCATAACTGTATTTACTGAGTGTATCCAAATATAATAAGCCTGACCACTTGACAGTTATTTAAAACCAGCAGAGGCAGATCTGCTCTGTGGGGGCAGTTAAAAGCATATTTGCTGCAGCAGTTACAGCTGTGACATCATAGAAAACCACACTTTACGCAGATCCACATTCAGTTTTCCTGCTAATCACAATACAAGGTCGGCAAAAGCAAACCAGACATGATGTCTGAGCCTATGAGTGACATCCAGCCTGAAGGGATGTCGAAGGCCCCAGTAAGTCAAAGAGCAGGCCGGTGACGCGGCTCTGAAATGAATTACTTGTGTGTCAGTTTGCATGAGTGATTAGACATCTTTAATTTCATCTGAAATGTGGGTGAGAGCAGCATGCAGAGACTCTGTGGCTAACTGAATATAAAACTAAATGAAACTGTGCAGCACAGAGCTGCCTTCCATTTTCACAGTGAATGAATTTGCACACAGCCGGAAGCAGTGCGACAAGAAATGAGACGGGGAGAGAGAGCGAGATAAAATAGTGGCCATGTGGAGGGGGATGGACTGTGTGAGGACGGATGAGTTTTTGTGCAGAAGTATGAGACATCTGTATCTTGTCTTTGTGTGCGGATGCATATATATGTGTGTGTGTGTGCGCGTGTGTGTGCGCGTGCGATTGTGTGTGTCTGTGTGATTGTGTTTTCCAGGCCTGGCCACCCTGAAGCCCGCTCATTCAGACGATGCTCCTCATCGCTCACCCAAACAGCCTCCAGCCAGTCGCTCATGACAAAGCAACAGAACAAAGCCAAATCAGTAAGCAGCACTGCATTACTTCACTCAGACATCACACCGAGTTCTAGCTTTTAAAACCACGGGAAACCAAGTGTATATATAGCACAATATATAGAGAAGATTTACAGCAAACCTCCAAACAGCAGGAGGAGACTTGGCGGTGTGCAAAGAACAATGTGCATGATACGGAAAATAAAAATACCCACATAAGTTTACTTCATCCAATAGGTATTTACTGGAGAATATTTTAGAAGACATGTATCATGTATGTCTTGTTTTTCTAGTTTGATAAATGTAAGCATAGGCCAATGACAGCCCAGCGAGTGGTGTGTTTGTCCAATCAGGTGTGGGAAAGGTTAATGCTGATGTATTGGTGATGGTGGGAACTGTCAATCTGCCATTGACAGGATAATTAATTGATGTCTGCCTCCAGCAAAATACATACTGAGTCTTGCCAGAGCTCGATAACAGCAAAGTAAGCAAAACTGTAGACTGAGCTGCAAGGCAAGAGAAAGTAAAACACTGATGAATTTAACATGCAGCAAACTGCAAGTCACTACTGATTACACTGTAAAACACAAGGATTTTACTTAAAACTAGTTTTTAATTTCAGACTTTAGATTTTTCAACTTAATATGGGGAGCTGTGAGTGTATGTACTCAACCCATTCATTTAAGTTTTTAAAGAGACAAACAGACTTCCCAGAATGCATTGTTTGAAAGACTGTACTTTTTGTAGTTTGAAGAAAACACACATGGTAGAATCTTCATGTGTGTATTTTTAATACACATTAAGAGAGGTCCACATCAACAGACTTTTTTTTATTTTGCTTAAATATATTCGTATGTTGGGGTGCTCCCATAGCCTAATGGTTGTGTCGCGTGACCCACATGCAGAGATGTAGCGGCTGACCCGGGTTCGAGTCCGACCTTGGGCATTTACCATATGTCCTTCCCCACTCTCTCCCGTTTCTGACTCTATCCACTGTCCTATCGAATAAAAGTGAAAAGCCAAAAAAATAAATCTTTAAAAATATATTTGTATGTTGAAACAACTAGCTGCCTACACTGTTCAATAAATTAACAGATCTCAATCTAACAAACTAAGACAAGGAGTTCAAAACAGGTGAGGTTTAATAAAGACAACATTTACTGCTGTTAGTAACTGGTGTATTCTCTGACATAAATGACTAAAGTGTTGAGACAGCCCTTCCACAAATATTTTAAACTGAAACAACACAGTACATTTTACAGTGTACTGGCCAGTACGTTAACGAAATGTATCAGAAAAAAACACAACTACTTAAGTCACAGATTGTCACAACCAAAGAAAAATTTCTACTAAATCTGTAACACTTGAATCATTACGAGACATAAAAAACACACTGATGTGAGATCTGGTTTCCCTGTTGTTAATCAAAGTGTATTTGATGATAAATTTCTATGACCCCAGCGTGCCCCCACACTGAAGGCCCTGTTAGTAACATTATCACATCCAGTTTCTTTAACAAGTTGTAACAATGACATTTTATATTTGTCACTGAAACAAGATCATAAATTAGGGACTCCTTTGTCCTACAGTTCATAAAGTGGTTTGTGAAGCGAACTTGTAACCGGTGGGTCGCCGGTTCGAGCCCCCGGACTGGCAAGAGGTTGAGGTGAGAAAGTGAGAGCGACCGCTTGTCCCAGTCACCACCACTGTGGGTCCTTGAGCAAGGCCCTTAACCCCTGACTGCTCCCTGGGTGCTGCACCACGCAGCCCACTGCTCCTAGTATGTATAGTTAAGGTTAACTTTGAATAGGATGGGTCAAATGCAGAGAAGAGAGAGAGATTTCCCCAAGGGGATCAATAAAGGTTAGATTATTATTATTATTATTATTATTTTATACCCAAAAGGTCAAAGGTCAAGTCTGGACAGACATGAATGTAAACTGCAACTTGACTGGTGGTTCAGCTTTTTCTCTCGCATTTTATCCTTTACTGGAGCTGACAGTGAAGGTGCAGACAGGAAATGAAGGGAAAGAGAGAAAAAATATGTTAAAAATGGTATCAGTAGATTGGTGATGTGGATATTATGTACAGTTTTGGACTTTTTTTTTTTTTACAGTCAACATGGAAATGATTACTTTTTCCTGTGATTTTACTACATATTATTTGCAATTAAACAAAACGCGGAAAATTCGTTAAAAATTTTTTTTTTTAATTAACTATTCTTTAATGATTTATGTACAGTAAAATAGTGTAATGTCACAGTCAAACATTGTAAAAGAAAGAATTAAGAGATGAGCTGCAAAAGAATGAAATGGCCATTTACAGTTTTGGCCTGATCTTTAATGGCTGACATGTAAAGAATTACTTTTTTATATAATTTTACTGGTTATTATCTGTAATTCAACTAAATGGGATAATTGGTAAAATAACAGCAAATTGTTCAATAAATTACAATTAAAAACTGTTTTAAAAAAAGTTCATTTTGTGACTAGAGCACAAACCACATTGACACAAATGCAGTAAGTCCACAGTCCAAATCCTTGACCATTTACTGCACATCTCTCCCCTACTTTCTGTGTCTGTAATTCCTTTCTTTCTCTGCTGTCCCTATAAATAATGGCACTTTATTATATAAAGAAGAGAGCTGTGATCGAGACATGTATGTAGAGATGAACAAAATTAAGAGTCTGCAACCATACTAGCAGCTCTGTGAGGCTGTACTTATGCACACCACTGCTTTGAACTAAATATTAACGTTGGCATGCTCACATGGACGATGCTAAAATGCCAGAGTTTATCACAACATTCACTATCTATCCATCCATTAGCTATATCCGCTTTATCCTGTGGAGGTTGAGGGGGGCTGGAGTTTATTCGGCATTGGGTGAGAGGTCAGGTCGCCGGTTTATCGGAGGTTAATTACAAGAAGACAGATAATGATGCATGCCCTCATTCACACTTACAGTCAATTTAGAATTACCAATTAATCTAATATGCATGTGTTTGGATTGTGGGAGGAAGCTGGAGCACCCAGAAAAAACTCGGGACCAAGAACCTTCTTACCACCCTAACAGACAGTATTTAGCACTAAACACAAAGTAAAGCAAAAAAATAGGGATGTCATTGGATTAGTTGTCCAAGTGTTGGACAAATTGACTTTTTGGCACTAAATGAAGCCAAGGAATGACCAAATGTCTTCCATTTTAATCAACAATGAAGCTATGAACCTGCCCCCACCTCCCTTCACTCTTTCCTTAGTGTGTCAGACTCAGATTGAGCGTTCGAGTTAGCGAGTCACTCAATGGATTTTAATGGCCATTCAGCACGCACATCTCCTCCAGCTAATGCGTGTCGTACATGATGGTGTATATTCGAACGCTACATGTGTCCTCTGAGATCCAGGGCGTCCCGATCAATAGTAACTAACCACAGTACGGACCGCTGGTTGTTAATTTAGTCTCTGCTTAATTCTGGGTGACTATGGCAACAGCAGGCTGGAGTTGAGAGGCGGGGCAGGGGGGGGATAACAGCAGCAACAAACCCCCCGCCCCCCCGACACAAATACAATCACTAAACTGTAGTGGATTGGGGAGGGGGGCTGGTGGAGTCGGATATGAGGTAATCTCCCTTGGGTTAACAGTATGACAATAGCGCAGAGGTTCAATGACACACACACACATGCTCATCTATTATGTGGTCAGACAACTGGCTGGTCAATGACTTCATCTCTGCCAGTCTGTCCGTCAGTCATCTCTTTGTTGCCAGATGGATCATCACCGCCAGTCTCACTGTGGACGCAGCCGCATCAGAATTCATAACTGTGGGACGCTTTTTTAAATCTCATTTCATTTCCAACTGGATGTTTCTAGTTACTCCTGCAGCCGCTCTCTTTTGTAATTTATGTGTACAGCTTTCAGCAGGAGGATTAAACTGCTTTTTGTGAGTTATAGTTTTAAGGTAATGGAGCAGCACAAGAGGGAGTTTGTGTCATAGACTGGTTCAGTTGTTGCTATTTTTCTGCTCACCAAAATGGACATCCATCGGATCCAAGTGCTGCGTTACTGCCTCCCTCAGAGTGTCAGTGACTCAGGATTGTTTTACAGCCACATCGCTGCCAGGTTTGTGCTGACACTTTGTTTGACAGTGTGTGTTTAATCATTTTTACCTCCAGTGTATGTCAGAGTGAAGTAAAATGTCAAAGGCAGCGAGTAAACTGAAAGCGAAGGGAGATGAAAGCACTTTTGTAAAAACAAAAAAAGATGTGCACTTGACGTCGAAGAGGTTTGATTATTGTGTGAGAAGAAAGTGTTGTGATATTCCTGCAGCACAGACAGACAAATCTTTCTCTGCTGTATTTTAATCAGAGCTAAAATACTAATCTGTAATCTTAATCTGGCTTCAACGAATTGTCGCAGAATTGAGGTTATTTCGGATTAGTTATTGTGTGCATGGATAGTTTGATTTTGGCCCAAATGTGCATATAAAAGAACAGTTTGTTTTTACCTCATGTGTAAAACTAAAGCTAAAGTGACAGAAGTTGTGACTCGGATCTTTTTCATGATCCTCTTTTTGTTATTTCCTCTTGCCTGATTGCATCCTTTCAGTCAAAGCCAGAGATGCTGCCAGAGAGATGCAGCCCACAGTGTGACACTGCACCGAGCATCTTCTTTATTCTAAACACTCTGCAGCTTCGCATAGAGCATCTCTGAATAGGAGGTGCTCTGTAAGGGCTCCATACATGTTTAATTCACACAAGTATTAACGACAGCGTGGCTTCTGGCTAAAATGGCAGCGCTTTCGGGCCAGTGACCTTCTCTTTTTCTCCCTGTGTTTTCTGCTGGGACGATGGAAGATGGAGGGAAGAGATGGAGGGAGAGAAAGAAGAAGAGGGGAGGGAGGTTTGGTCGCTGCTGCTGTCCCAAATGAGAACTGTAGGATCAAACAGCTCTGTTGGCTGCCTTGTTATCATGAGGGAGAGGAAGAGGGGATGAGGGGGTTGAGAATTGGTTTAAAAAATAAAGGACAATGAGATTTTATGGATGCAATATGTGCAGAACACAAGGATCTGCCTGCCTGTCTGTTTAAACCTGATAGCAGCAGCATCATGACTGTAATCTTCTTTACTGATGGCTGTGATAGTCAGATACAAGATAGCAAAACATGATAAATTGAATGTGTCTTTTTTCCTATATTAAACATACTTATTTTACATTTTAACATGCCTATTTTCCATTGTGGGAGATATTAGATTTTAATATAACATTTGCATCTATATTAGTTCGGCTGCTTTCTCAGTCCAGCTCTAGTTTTATTACATCTAAATCAGATTTTTAATAAAGTCCCTCCAGTCAGCCATGAAGCTTTTACATCAATGTGATTCAGTTGTTTAATTTCTGAATTACACAGAAACAGACATACTCGTCTTACCTGCCGTGTCGTTTTATCCATACAACTATTTTCAAAGGATTTTTCAGAATATGTATAAAAACTAGTGGTCAACCAATATGGGTTTTTCACGGGTGAGCAATGGCCCATGATATATCGCAAATATCATGTTGTCTGATAACATACAACTTTGTTAAAATATAACAAAAAAGATACTAAATGAAGATACTAAAGTGAACTTCTGCATTATCTCTGTTTGTTTAAGTAGACCTGCATTCTGTCTAAAAAATGTAACTTTAAAAAAATGGTTGCGAATGAAAGAAAAATAGGGGCTGCACAGTGGCTTGGTTGTTGGCACCGTTGCCTCACAGCTAAAAGATCCCCAGTTCACGTACCAGTTAGGACGCGTGGGATCTTTCTGTGTGGAGTTTGCATGTTCTCCCTGTGCATGCGTGGGTTTTCACCAGGTACTCCAGCTTCCACAGTCCAAAAACATGCTAAGGTTAATTGATTATGTATTAGTGTGAATGTGAGTGTGCTTGGTTGTCTGTCTCTGTGTGGCCCTGTGATAGACTGGCATCCTGTCCAGGGTGTCCCCTGCCTTCGCCCGAGCCGGCTGGGATAGACTCCAGCCCCCCTGCGACCCTACAGAGGATTAACCATTGTATAGATAATGGATGGATGAATGAAAAATACAGTTTTAGTGCATGTAACCACATTTATCAGCAGATATCAGTATCTCTAACTACAGGTCTGGAAAATGTATTGACGTCTGCTGTTGTGGTGAGCACATTGTTTCATTCACTGTTGCCAACGCCCTGAACTCTGCTGCTCTTTATGGATTTATCTTAGCTTATATGCACCATGGAAAATGATCCGTTAGCTGCAGGAGCTGGTCAGCATCCAGTAGCTGTGTGGACCGGTCCAACGTAGCCTCTGTTAACCATCAAATCGATGAGAGTTATCTCAAAATGACAACAAATATCACAGAAATGGGAGAAAACCTTTGGCAGAACCAGGCTTAGGGAGGTTGGCCGTCTGCCTCGGCCAGTTAGGGTGAGGGTGAAGGGGAGAGAGAAAAGGATAACAGAGAAAAACAGACAAACTGTGTACTTCCTGCTTTTAATCTATATCGGACAGTAATCACAGTAATACAAAATACTATTTGTAGAAACACAATGACAATGCAGATAAAGAGTACAATACAAATATAAAGCACACAGCATGTACAGTTATAGTAAGTATATATCAAGCATAATAAATTGACCTGGATATGACTGATTATGTTTTGTATTGCCTTATTGACTGAAATGAACTGTGCTGCTTGCTGTTCTGCACACGTAAATACATTTACATGTTCTACATTAAATTGTGATACATGCGCATAATCAAGAAATCACACAATGAAGGAAACGGAATGTAGGTTAAGCATTCGCTGCCTGCAGATTGTGTGTAAATTAAAAGTAGCAGCGCTCCATTCGGATACATCATGGCATAAGACAGAGCTTTTTGCAAACAACAACTGGGACATTTAGCTAAGAACATAAGCACATTAATGCGGTTTGCATTAATGCCATTAAGACTGCAGTACTCTGCTCTGTCTCTCTCTCTCTCTCTCTCTCTCTCTCTCTCATGTGGGGCTTAATTGTGATTCACTCTGCAGTATTGCTTTACACTTGTATATCAGCTGAGCAGCGGTTAGATAAACGCACTATTGTGTGTCAATTTGGGCAACATGGCGGTTCTGGGATATTGAGGCTTTGGTGACACTGTAACCTATGGATTATGTGAATGTGCTCTGTGCTATATATAATAGTTTTGTCTTAGTTATTATTGGAGCTGTAATGCATTAGTGGAAGGGAGATCAAGTCTTTAAAAGCCTCATTATTCTGGTCTTAACCATGAATATGAAGGCATATTCTGCATTCAGGAGTAATATTCACTATTAATATTCTTACACGCAGTGGAAATACAAACATACGTTTTATTCTGTATAATAGGTGTAGTGGTGAGCACAGTATATGCAGGTAGCTGGGTTATATCTGTTTTTTGGATGGGGCTATTTACTGTAAACTTGCACAGATGTGTATCGGTGCACATCTTGCCATAGAAGGCTGCAGTTAATCATGTAATCTGTGGTATTTACTGCACACAGAGACTTTTGCTCTCTGACTTTAGCCTTTAAGGCAGAGCCGCCTCCTACAGATGCGAGGTTGAAACCGCAGTAAACCTGCTGACCTACACTACTACTCTGTGTGACAGAAAAATAGACTCTGGTGCAGTCTTGGGCAAAGTTATGCAAGAGTTTAACTTCACATGCATGGTCAAATTTAGATAGCATCTTTATCTTTAATGACTGTGTTCCATATATTTTAGCGGAAGTGTTATATTACGTGCAGCAAAGTTACTACATCCCCTTGCAATCTGGCATCTATCACCAATCTGCCGTCTATCTCTATTTACTTACTTACAAATGACCAGGCTTCACACTGCTTCCCAGCAATAAAGTTGTGCTGTTTTTAGTTCCCGGGCCTCCTTCCCTTCTTCTGCCTGTGAACAGTACTTTCCCCGGTGGAGCAGATTAGAGGTCTTGTGCGAGAGTTAAGTCCTGGTTAATTTAGATTTAAGACTGCAGTGAGGTAATGATCTGCCTGCTAGGCTCTGTCTCTAATCCAGCCAGTCAGACAGACCTCTTCCCTTCTGTCAGCCGGACCCCTGCACCCACCCAAACCCATACTGTAAACCTATGCATTCCCACCCATCATATACAAAGCCTTGGCCCTGCCCCTAAATGCCCACTGAACCCCCAGAGGCTACAATCCTTATGGTGAACATAATAATAACAGACAACTAACTGGATCCATACGTTAGAACCAATCTCTCTTTCTGTGTGTGTGTGTGAGTGTGTATCCATGTTTCTGTTGGCTCTTTGGGTGTATGTACAGCAGGAGCACCATAATATACTGTGTGGGTGCATAATTATGTATTTCAGTTCCTGTTTGGGAAAAAGAGTGGCAGCACATCACAACATAGGGCGGACCGCCTCCGTCTCAACAAGAAGACACTCAGAATTGAAGTAGCAGTTTGAACTTATGTTTGTGCTTTACATTTCACACAGTAGGCTCAGTCACATCTCCCCTTATTTCCTGGATAAAGCTAAATTATATGGAACATGTTCATTTTACTGGCTGAAATGTTGATGTTTGACCACACTATAGACAAAGAGATTTCAGATATGGCAGCTTTACTCCCCTACTGCGACGAACACTGTCTACCTGAGGATGCCACTGTTTATTTCCCAAACATCTCCAGGTTTTAATTGTGCATCCTCCCTGACACCAGCTGAACGTCTCTATTATCTCCAGCACCGACCAGGGATGCATAAAACTGTGTAATTATCACTCCTGCTGCACAGGAAGCCTCTCTGGATGCGTTTGTCTCTCTCAGCTGGCTTTCGCTTTATGATTTTTTAAAAGCTACTTAATTAGCATGAAATGAAACTGATTAATTGAATGAATGGAGTTGTCACTGCAGAGCAACTGCTGCACCTCCAAGTTGCAGCAAGTGATCGCTGATCTGACAGTTGACGAAATGATTAACTGGGATTTACTGTGACATGATGGGCTGCAGCACAGAGGAGGTGCTGAAGAAGGCCCTGAGTGTGCTTACATGACAAGTGTCTTTGACCAGCGACCTGCCTGGTCTCCCTGATTCTCCTTATATTTAACCAGATGTATGTATAGGTCATGCTTTTAAAGGCATATTTTTAACCCTCTGAACTCCAAGCAGTTTCTGGGAATTTTCTTTTTAGTCCCGTCACATTTTTATGTATTACAGGTTCATTGTTCACCGCAGTATAAATTCCTGCACCTCTATGGAAACAACACCACCATGGCTAGAAATAGGGAGATATAACAAAGTTATAATACCATAAATGATAAAGAAGAAGGAAAAAAATAATTTTAATTTCTTTCATTACTTATTTTTCACAAATTCAAACAACCTGTAATCAACATGTACAACATTTTCCCAAATGCTCACAGGTGTTAATAATACTGGGGGGGGGGAAATGGCCCCACATAGTTTAGATATCATACAAACTATTTACATTTTTAATTTGTTTCTATACTTATCTCTTTTGTAAATATAGCCTGCAGTCCATCCCAGTTCAGCTGAGAAGTCCCTGAATTTTTGCCATGCGACTGTCAATTGCAGATGAGTCACTCATGGCTTCCTATTTGCCCTAAAGAGTGTAGAATTTTTTGTATTTAACAGAATCTGGTTAGTACAAAAGATAAATTTTTGTAATTTTAAAAAATGAGACATGTAGAATAAAGTGATTTGGATTATATGCCACAATTGTAAGCTTAGGCTTAGTTAAGTTTTCTGATGGAACGGAACGTCACACATGAGTAGTTAAATTAACTTTAGAAAGTTGAAAATTTTTATGGTTCTGCAATTCTTGGCTCTGATAAATCATTTTTACAATAACTAAGTTTAGGGGAGATGTTTTATACTTTCCTTGACCAAACCTGACTCAAACCTTTTTTGCCTTTTACCTATTTTTACATGCAGTTTGTAAATTAAACTGTTGAATTAGCTTTGTTTTAGGATTTTGGATTGTTATATCTGTTAGAGAAAAGAGAAAATTATTATAATATAGTAGTGGCAAGGCATCCTGTTTGAGTGAATCTGCTATGACAGCATAAATATCCTGTAGTTAGTTGAGCTAAGCCAGGTTAACTGCACCATTCTAGGAAAACTTAAAGAAAAAGTGCAAAGTTCCCCAAAAAATATACTTCCACAGTCCCTCTCACACTGGTCATAGTCATGCATGAAATACACATCTACATTGCTTTTGTATTCAGAGTTCATCATAAATAGCCCTCTGCTGACGACCTACTTCTGTTAAGCTTTGGTGTCCTTTGGTCGTGTTTTTGACATTCAGTTTTCATCACAGAAACAAAGGCCTGACAAATCTGAGCCGCTGTCGTGAGCCGGCCGTGCGGGGCTCTGCTGAATCACTCATCATTTGTTCGGGTCTGTTCGGGTGCCTTCCACTGTGAACCAGCAGGATGAAACAATTACCGCGGCAACAAAAGCTAATTGCCATGATAACAGAAGCCCTGCCCTCGGGTGCTACCCAGAGAGGACACCTCCTACACCCAACCACCCCGACCCAATCCCTGCCCTGCCAAGGAGACACTTTCCCAGCCCGAGTACATCCAGCGGTCTAATCGTGAAGCATGAAGCTGCTGTTCTGAATAAGCACACTCAGCCCGTCATGTATACGCTTAGTTTTCTGGACAGGATCTGGTTCAGGCATTATGTCTTCCAGCACTGAAATCTCTGCTAATGGACAGATCTGGGAGGGGAAAATACACGGCCTTGACACTAAGATTTTGTATGTATAGGATTTGCATGGAGGAGGAGGGTGAGGGGTAGGCACATATGTCTAACCATGTGTGCAGGGAAGTGCTTTGCTTAATTCAAAAGCCTGGGAATGTGGCCTCCTTTTCACCACTCGCCTATGAGGCTTATTTGACATGAGGAAGCGCTCAGTGTGGCAGAAGCCTTCATATCCTCTCTGCTCCTGTTTTTTCTCTCAGCCGTCTATTCATCTCTCCCTCTCTCCAGCTCTGTCTCTTTTTTTCCTTCTCGCCCCTCTAAGGCTGCCTTTTAAGGTGAATATTATTCAGCCTCCTCTGAGAAATCTGCTTATTCCAGCAAAAACAAGGCAAAAATGCTCAGATGGGATCTATTGAGCAAATCAAGTCAAGTTGATCCTTTTTCCAGGACGAGATTAGGACTTTAAATTCAGAAGACACGTGTTTTCTCTGCTCCAATACAAACATATCGACAGCATATTAAAAAATACGAGCTGCAGACTCTCGAAACAGCATGTTGAAAATGTGTGCTTGTCTCATTAGCCTGTAAATATGTTGTGGGCAAACATGCAGTATTTCTTCTTTTTTATTCATGAGCTGGTAGCGGGAAAGTGCTCATGCATTTTTAAAGGTGGAGTCTATAGAACACACTAGAGGGAAAATACCAGCAGGTTTAAACCTTCAGAGGATTGCAGTGGCCTGGAGTCTGAAACTGCCCAATGATCAGTCAGCTGTAGTTCACACAAGCACACAGTGAAACTGCTTACGACAGCAATAATCAATATTTTTATATAAACATGTGCGTAAAAGGGGTTGCTTGTAGTGATGAAACCGCAAAGAAATATGACTTTACTCTGCAGTTCCTTTCAGCTCTATGAAGCTTTATTATGTTTCATATCAAACATTTGTTTTAGCTTCATACAAAAATACTATATATTGCAACTGTGGCATAGTAAAATAACTGAAAAAGGACAACAGATAGCTATAAAAACAAAGATGACACCTCGGTATTCCTTTGTATTCTGTTTACTTCTACCCCATACCCTCTCTAAGATGCTGCACCCTTTATGATTCATGATTAAAATGATGCCAGATGTGGCCAAGTTTGCTTTGGACATTATTTACCCTGGCAATCAATTTTGCAGAAAGAAGGAGAACACGCTGGTCTGCAGTATCTGGATTCTTCCAGTAATGTAAAATAAGCTGGGCTGTTGCAATATAATGCTGCCAGCCCACTTTTATAAGCCCTGGTGACATAAGACTTGTATTTATTTATTAGGTTTTTTTTTTTTTAAGTTTTTTGACAGTGACAGTGGAAAGAGACAGGAATATGAGGAAAGAGAGCAGGGAAATAACATGTAGCAACAAAACTGTCAGCTAGGTATCGAACCAGAGACTTGTCATTTGCGCCCATGTGGCATACACACTTACCACTTAAATATTGGGTTGCTTTTTTAGTCCCTTTTTCTAATAAAGCAATACTTTGGTAAAAAAAAAAAAAAATGTTCCCACTTCCATATACAGTATTTCCAACGCTTATTGTCTGGGGTGCAGCCCATCATGTAGCACTGTGCAGAAAAGCACTGTGTAAATGTCACTGTGGTAAGCCGACAGTAAAGGACCTTGTATCCTCACTACTTGCATTTGAGACCACAGCCTGCATAAGTTCTCACTATCAATATCTTGCATTGGAGATTTTTATCTAAAACAGTGATTCAGACTGTAGTGTACCAGGAGAACTTCAAAATCCCAAAGACAGACCTCACACTGCTCCTCGGGTGTAAATATTTCCAGATATTCCATTTAGCAGTAAAATTAAAGGTTCAGTTTGTAGGATTTAGTGTCATCTAGCACTAAGGCTGTGGATTGCAACCAAATGAATACCCTCCGCCTCACATTCCCCTTCCAAGTGTGTAGGAGAACCGATGGGGGTCGCTAGAAATGCTAAAGGTCCTCTGTAGAGCCAACGTTAGGTTTGTCCATTCTGGGCTACTGTAGTAAGATGGTGAATTCTATGGAAGAAGGTCCGCTGCCTATATAGATATAAAGGGCTCAGGAAACCAAATTACAGTAACTCTTGTTTTCAGATGATTTTACTCTAATGAAAGCATATTTATGAATATTATATATCATGTTTGCCTAAATCCTGCACACTGGACCTTTAAATTACTTGTTTTTCTGCAGTAGCATGAGGTTTGCAGCAAAAAACTCTAAACAGCTCTAGTGAACAGATCAGGAATTGGTGGGGACCAGTGGCGTGCACAGACATTTGGGGGCAGGTGCTCAGTGAAAAATACGGGCACTTTGTGCGGCTGCCTTATTATAGCAGTGTGAGATTTTTTTTTTTTAAATAAAACGTTACAGGCACATGTTCAATGTAATTCTCAAAGTTTTAATAATAGCCTATTAAGGTAAATACAAGATTACTGCAAGTAATATAATTAGCTAATATAGCTTCATGCCTGATTTAGTACCGCCAAACCACTTTGTGTAGTTAAATCAAATGTGGACAGCTTTTAAGATATTTCAATAAAATTAGAGGAACAGTTCAACTTTAAAATCTGAGCTTTAAAAGGCCCTAAACAATTAACTTTCTAGGCATTATGCTGCAATTGGTAAATAAAAAGAGACCAACAGTATGAATAAGACTGCTTGGTTACATTACAACAAGGCTACTTTTTCTGCAGGCAGTTGGGAATTACCTGTTTGTCATTTAGCAACTAAATTAGTGCAAGTGTTACTGATGTAGCCTAATGTAAACCTACACAATACTAAATATTCAGCTTAAGTATACTGATAGATTCACATGCTGTACCAATGACTAATTCTACCGACATTGGTTGTGTGCTGGTCATCACGTTATATCCATTATTGATTTTGGTGAGCATCTAGCTTGTTAAGCAGCTGGGCAGTCGGCTAATTTAGGCTCAGCTGTTTGTTCTATTGTGAAGTAGCCTGTCTCATACAGTGCCAGAGACAAATAAATGCAACTTATAGCTTGGCAACTAAGGCTTAGGGGGCAAACACTACACTTGATTCATGTATGTGTTACCTGGCTGGTGGGGTAAGGGTGGAGTGCTGTGCAGTGCTGCTGCTGCAACGCACCTTATTTGTGTCCGCTCTGCATGTTCATGTTGACAGAGGAAGAGAGGTGTGTGGGGGGGCATATTGGGGCATTATTATCACCCGCTTTTAATCGTCGAGCATTTATAGATGATCATGTCAACATGGGCCACATACAGTACACACTGTAAAACAAAATTTAAAAAATTTAACATTCAAAAGGGCGCTTGCTTGGTCCAGAGGGCAAAGGGCAGGTGCTATAGCACCACCTAGAGTCTATCTGTGCACGCAACTGGTTTCAGCTAAATGTGTTGGCTTTCTGACAGCAGACTTGTTTTCTCATCACAGTCCACAGGTTGGAGATGGGTTTAAGTCAGGACTTTGGGGAGACCAATCTAGACCTTAATTCTAACCTGATTCTAACCATTTATTTTGTGGTCATTGTCTTATTGAAACGCCCAACTGTGTCCAAGACCAACCTTCTGGCTGATGATTTTAGGTTTTCCTGAAGAATGTGGAGGTAATCCTCCTTCTTCATTATTCCATTTACTTTGTGCAAAGCTGCAGTTCCACTGGCAGCAGAACAGCCCCAGAGCATAATACTGCCACCACCATGCTTGATGGTAGGTTTGGTGTTCTTGGGGTTAAAGTCCTCACCTTCTCTCCTCCAAACATATTTCTGCTCATTGTGGCCAAATAGCTTAATTTCCTCCAGAAGGTCTTTTCTTTGTCTATGTCAGGGGTGCCCAATCCTGGTCCTCGAGGGCCACTATCCTGCATGTTTTAGATGTTTCCCTCTTCCAACAAACCTGATTCAAATGATCATCTCATCATCAAGCTCTGCAGAAGCCTGATAACGATCCTGATCATTTGAATAAG
>OMNN01074474.1:0-16970 GCA_900302755.1 Chromis chromis | reverse complement strand
TATTGTCATTATACACAAGGTACAACGGAATTGAAAGTCTCCTACTAAGGGAGGAGGAGCAGCAGCAAGTTTTTTCTTGCGCCGCCACATCCTTCTTTCTCAGTAGGGGAGAAAAATAATCGGGTAGGGGAAGAACAATGGGGAGAGAAGAGGGAAAAAAAAGACAATCCCCAGAACTAAGCTCCAGAGAGCACAGTTCTGGGTACCCAAAAAAAACCTCGGCAGACATATAGCGTACAGTTACATGCATATGACAAGATATCAGAGGGCGTTGGTCAGTGTGGTGAATCAGTCATGGTGTCCTTGGGTGCTGTGTGTGTGTAGGCCCGAGAGTCTCTTGGTTTAGCCGCCATCTCAAAGACAACACAAAGTTCGCTGATGTTATTGCGATGGAGGCGCCTTGTTGATAGTAGCTCGACCTCGAGTTCTTCATCAGGTGATTGTGAGCAGAGGGTTAGGTAGGGCGGGGGTGAGCTCCAATCTGCCCTGCTCTCAGAGGGGATTTTATCTGTGCAGCTGCGTCCAAGGTCGAGGAGCACAGCTTAGGGGGCCAAAACAGAGCCAGGACAAAAGATAACATTCTTTAGACGAGAGATGAACCGCAGCAGTCATCTCCCTTGTCATTATCCAATTTTTCAGCAGAGACCCTCAACAGTTTCCCACCGCCTTGTAGAGCCTTCATCCACTCCATGATGTTACTCAGCCTCCGATTCATCTCAGAAATCGTCCCTTGTTGAGTGCCAAAAGCTCTACCCAACATCTCAATCATGACGGGTAGCCTTTGGGGGCCGTAGACAGCTCTCTCCGTCTTCTTGAATTTCCGATACACCAGGATTATGCCCGCTCCAATCAGCACAAACCCGATTATCAAGGTTCCGAATACGTATAAATCCTCAATGTCCTCGATGGACATAGGTGCGAGGCACACGGGCCTCCAGGAACCCCAGGAGTCCAGTGTATACCCAGCAGCATACGTCCCATCGGGGCACGCGGGCTCACCCGGCCCGGGCTTCCTCCTGGTAAACAGGGTGTCAATTGCGTTGAGAGCCCAGCTGATCACTTCCATTTTGGTTAGGTTTTCGACAGCAGTGCAGAGAGAGCTCAAAAATGCAGACAAGACTGGACAAAAAAGCAAGCAGGGTAGCCTTGGGATAGGAAAGGATAAGAGAGAGGACAGGAGAGGAGGAGAAGTGCGTCCGCCCTCTTCAAGAGCCAGAGGGCGGACTGGCTCTTTAAAGACTTCTAAGCCCCCGTAGGACAATCTAGTCCAGGTTTGACCCATTTGAGTCTGATGACTGGTTGAATGAAGCCGTCACAAACTATGTAACAATCTTTAGCCTATCTGGAACAAACCTGGTGGACTGGTGTAAAGTCAACAACCTGATCCTCAATGTTAACAAAATAAAGGAGATCATTGTTGACTTCAGGAAATCTCTGCCCAGTCATTCACCACTCCTCACCAATGACACTGCAGTGGAGATCGTCAGTAGCACTAAATTCTTGGGGATGCAAATCACTAATAATCTAACCTGGTCCATCAACACCACCTCTCTCTGACCAAAAAGGCACAGCAGCGCCTGCACTTCCTGCGCTGGATGAGGAGAGTCTCCCTCCCCCCTCCCGTCCTCACTACCTTCTACAGAGGCGCCATCGAGAGTCTGCTGACAACAAGCTGCATCTCCTTCTGGTTTGGGGCCTTCAAGGCCTCTGGCTGTAAGACTGCTGAATGGACTGTAATAAACCAAGTCTAAGTCTAAACTAATCCCTTCTAGTTGTTTTAGATCTGGAGTTGATCTAATGTGGTCTACATGCAAAACAGCGGTGTAATCTCCCATTTTAGCATTTTTAAAATAGAACAAATCTTTAACAACTAGAAACTGTGTTTAAAAGAACCTTTAGTCTCTGGGGACAGACTAGTCCAGATATGACCCACCTATATAGAATGGTTTTTGATCTGGACCTGGTCTAATATGGTACTGATATCTTCCTCGTAGTTTCAATCGTAGCATCTGGACTTGGTTAAGTTAGCTCCAAGACGTTTCACCTCTCATCCAAGAGACTTCATCAGTTCTAAACTGACTGGTTGGGAGTTCCAGATTTTATACTCTTCAGGATCCATTAACACTATTGAAGCTCTAGTCTGCTGGGTGAGTGTTGCCCCTCCCTCATTATGCGAGTCGTTAGGTCCTTCCTTCTCACAATGGGGTTCGTTAGGGACCCTTGTGGCCAGGTTTGAAAGGTTTCTGTTCTTCCTGGGTAACCAACCAGTCAGTTTAGAACTGATGAAGCCTCTTGGATGACAGGTGAAACGTCTTCGACAAACTCAACCAAGTCCAGATGCTACGATTGAAACTATGAGGCTAACCATGACCTGGATGACTGTGAACCTTCCCAGACAAGTATAATGAAGGTTTCACAAATCAGAAACTGTAATTTAACAAATATTTAGCCTCTGTAGTACAGTCTAGTTATGATTTGACCCGTTTTAGTATAGTGGTTTCAGATGTGGACCTAGCCTAATGTGATCCAGCTGCAAAAAAAAGCAATGAAATCTCTTTTTTTTTTTTTGCATTTTCACAAATTAAATTAAACTTGTACAAATCAGAAATTGTGCTTCAAAGAATTTCTATCCTATGAGGGACAAACTAGTCCAGATTTTACCCTTCTAAGTCTAGTTGTCTAGATCTGGACCTGGTGTAATGTGGCCCAGATATGAAAACGCAGTGAAATCTTCCTTTGTTGTATTTTGACAAACACAATAAAGGTTTTACATATCAAAATCTTTGCTTTTAGACTATCCAATCTGTAGGACTGGATCTAGTCCAGATTTCCATTCATCAATGCATTCTGGATACACTACTTCATCCTTAGTCCAGATTTTCTATGTCTAAATCCCTTCTACTGCCTGGTGTAATGTGGTCTTCATGTGAAAACAGCAGTGACATTTCTATTTTTTGAATATTCAAAATTAAAATAAAGGAAACTGTATTTTAAATAATTTCCAGTGTCTGTAGGAACAATCTAGTCCAGATTTGACCAGTTTAAGGACAGTGGTTTTACATCTGGACCTGTTCTAATGTGGTCCAGATTCTACTTACTAATACTTGAAATCTAACTTTCACAAATAGAATTAGGGTTTTGCGGATTAGAAACTCACAGGGACAATCTAGTCCAGATTTGACCCTTTTAAGTGGGCCATTTTCACAAACAGAATACAGCTTTAAAAATATTTAACCCCTATAGGACAATCTAGTCCAGATTTGACTCCTCTAAGTCTAGTTGTTTTATATTTGGACCTGGTCTAATGTGGTCTACATGTGAAAAAAGCAGTGAAATCGGTTTTTTTTTGCATTTTAACAAGCATAATAAAGCTTCCACACATTTTAAAGTGCGTTCAGACATTATCAAGGGTTTATCTAAAAGTTCTAACACAGCTTTGTGTAGTTTTTAGTGTATCTTCTCCTCTAACTGCCACTTCCATAGTCCGGACCCACCGCGGTGAAGCTGTCCGCGGCCTTCTGGTTCTCCCCCTTCAGGAACAACCAGCCTCCGTCAGCCACCAGAGAGCAGAAGACCCCCTTCAGCTTCTGTCCGTCCAGCTCCCCGTCCGACATTTTTTACCTTTTAGCCTGTTTTTAAGTCAGCCTCGGTGAACAGAACCTGATTATTAAAGCAGACTAACAGTTAATTTAACCAGTTTCCAGCACTTAGAAAGATCCCGGCAGCTGGTCTCCTAGCAACAGCACCAACAAAGCGCCGCTGATTAATGTATCAGCGGGGAAGCAGCGCCTCCTGCAGGCCGGTTAGTGCAAGTGCACACACCTCAGTTACCTATAGACAGGCCTGCAGTCACTTAAACAGCTTTTTATTATCATTTACATTACATTTATGGTTTACAACACTTCTGCCGTACATAAAACAAACATACCTCAGCATTTATCCAACTAAACTATCTACAATCATAATCTACAGCAATATTTCATGTGCAATATTCCAGTATCATGTGCAATATTTCAATGTGCAATATTTCATTATGTAGGATGTTTTTTTCTTATGCAGCATTCCAGCACCATGTGCAATATTTAAAATTTCATGTCCAATCTTTCATTATCATGTGCAACATTTCATTATTATATGAAATTTCTTTTCCTTATTCCTGTAGGTTTTATTTTCTTCCTTGGAAAACACTGCTGTTTAAATACAGACTGTGATTATTCCTATTGCCACAATGACATGTCAGAAAACTGAAATAATAAATTAAGTTACCTGTGTAAACTGTCCACAGCTCAGCGTGACAGAATCTGAAAGCAGATTTCGAAAAGTTATATGCGAGTTGGTGATGCTGTGGTACTGAAAGTCCAATTTAATCCTTATTTACAGTTTATTTCTGGTTAATAATAATAAACATGAATGAATAATCCCATAATTAAATAATATTCACTGATACATATTAAAGCTACTAAACTGATTTATAAAAGCATTTTCAGAATGTCTTCTTGCTTTAAAACTGCAAATTTATCATTAACTTCAATATAAAATGGCTCAACTGAATTTGCTTTTATAATCCTCCTCATACTGTGCAAAAAAATGAAATAACGTAGGGGAAACCCAGAGGAGGCCAACTTTATTGACACGGCTGGTACTTTTCCAAGGTAAAGAGAAGATGGTTTCACCATTAAAGGTCAAAAACAATGAGAACACAGATGAGGACGCTCTTCTTCTTCTTCTCTTCCTCCGGTTCACTCATCAGGAAGCAACTCAGACGATATTATGATATTCTATCTGTTGAACTGAGTAAAATTAGACAGCTTGCATCACAGTCAAGTAACACGTACAGCATATTCAATTTTAGCACAACATTTCATGCAGGCCGAGCAAAACAAATCCCTTCCTGAGGTTTTTTTTTTTTTTGTATCTCGTTAAAATCTCTTTCGAACAGAAGAGCGTCTTCATCTCGCGCCGATGCTTCTATCAGACAGCAAAATTTACAATAAATATACATATGAAAATAAAAAAAAATGGAAAAAAAACAACTATCATCACAAATCAACACTTTACATTCCAGTAAAATGTACAACGCAGCAATCTGTGAATGGCAACATCAAACGTAAAACCTGTGACAACGAGAAACGAGGAGGAGCTCTGCCGGCAACCGAACCAGCACAGCCGCCATCTTTACTACTGTGCTTCGCTGTGTGTTAATGTGAGTGTAGCTTTAGACGCCAGCTGTCGTAAATTTTAAAAAATGATCAAGGAGGCAGTTTTCAGTGCGAATTCGTAGCAGCCAACTGTCTGTCTGAGTGACAGGTTTCTTCAAAAACAAAGAGAGAAGGGGAGGCGCTGCTTGCTCAGTGACTTTCCTCAGAAATCAGTGAGCAAGTTCTTTAGTTTCATGCAGAGAAAAAACCCCTCAGCAGTAAGTTGAGATGAGCAGGGTAAAAGCGTGCGGCTGCATCTCAAGAGTTTCCCCCCGGATGGCACTCGTCCTGCATCGGATCCCTAAAAAGCTCAGAGTAGCTGCACAATCTCTCCTACCTCACACCTCTGGAGAATATATTTGGACCAGTGTTGTTAGTCATTACTGACTTTCAAGTTTGTTTCATTCTTGAAGGAAGAAAACTAAAAACCAGTAACACTATCAACTGAGTCGGAGCCACCGTGGTGTCCTGCTGCTAAACGGGCGTTAAATCATTTTGCTGCCTGTGGTCGTTGGGTTGCATTCATTCAGTCAATGGCATAGACAAGAATCTGACTCAGTCAGTCATTAAATACGGATGGTGGGTTTAGGGGTTGACATTGTTGAAAAGTCCTGATGTAGTAGCTGTTTAGGTGGACGAGTCCTCCAATTAACCAAACTGGAAGAAGAAATTTCCAGGTCCAGATGCTGGAAAATAGCATAAATCCAATTAGTAACTCAAATATATTCACTGTTTTCTCAAAATGTGAGTGTTGCAGCTTTTTGTACGAAACAAAACTGAAATTACCTTCAAAACTAAAACCTCCCGGACCTCCGAAGAACGCCTTGAAAATGTTGTTGGCATCGAATTCTGCCAGAGAGAAAAAAAAAGTAAGTTATTTGTTTGTTAAATCTTCAATTGGTTTGTGAAGTGCAAAAAATGAGTTTTGACTGCTTTTTTCACATCTACTTCAGATCAGACAAGTAATAATATATAGTGGCTTCAGTTCTTGATCTGGTCTTATGTGAGCTACATGTGGAAAATGCAGTGAAATCTCACATTATTTTGAACATTTATATAAATACAATAAACAACTGCTTTGAGGAATCTTTGGCCTCAGATTTGACCCATCCAATTATAATGATTTTGGACCTGAACCTGGTCTAACGTGGTTCAGGTGTGAAAAAAAAAAGCAGTAAATTCTCAATTTTTATTTGGAATAAATGTTTCACAAAGCTGAAACTATGTTTTAAAGAATCTTTAGCCTGTTTGGGACAAACTAGTCCAGATTTAACCCGTCTGTATAGAATGTTTTTTGATCTGAATGTCTAATGTGGTCTGCATGTGGTAGAATAGTAGTAGTAGTAGAATAAATTTTACAACTTGAGCAACTTTAAAATGTTGTTGGCATCTAATTCTTCCAAAGACAACATCTTATGACACGACATAAGTAAAAGCCTGTCGCTACTGAAATATAAATGTTGAAAAGTTGTCTTATAAAATATGTACAACATAAATAAATAAAAGCATTTCAACAAAGTTTTGTTCTTCTACATTTTGACACCAAGATTTTCACTTTTGCCGAGACTGTGTATCAGTTATCTGTCTCCTTGATTACTAATAATGGGTATCAGTATTAACAAAAACATATTGATTGGAATATAATTAAGTTTGAGACGCTACTCACCTCCCATGTTCATGCCGTCATCCTCTAGATCTTGTCCGCTGTCGTAGCGAGATTTCTTCTTTGGGTCTGAAAGAACGCTGAAAGCTTCGCCCACCTCCTTAAACTTCTTCTCTTCCTCCTTCTGCACCTCAGGACTCGCTCCACTGTGACGGTCTGGAGGGAAAAACAAAACAAAACACAGAACAAAGGGGTTTGTCAGTGTTCATTAGATGGGTTTTTGCGTGTAGAACATCACAACAGCCGTGTTTCCATGTCATTATCAAGCAAACGTTCATCATTATGCAGACGATATTATATTTATGTTCATGTTCAAAAGGATGATTTAAGTCACTGACTAGTTGTGATCAAACGTTTTGCTAACCCCTCCATTCACCCCAACCTCCTCCCTCCTAAAATTTTCAAGCGAATTTGATTTGAACTTTCAAAATGTTGCGAAAAATAACAAAAAAGAAAATGTGAATTAGGTTAGTTTACAGTAACTGCTTTACAGGGAATAAACTAGGCTGCATAGTGTCATCAGAAGGTGGCGCTATAGGCTACATGGCTGTAAAAAAAACAATAGAAGAAGCCGTGAACAAAACCAGATGTTTGCCAACTAAAGAAATCCTTGAACAAGAAAAAACTAACAAAACTTTGTCCGTCTACGAGAGAAAAAGTGGATTTGCATCTCCAGTGAAAGTCAAAAACCACCTCAAGTGAACATAAAAACATGTTTTGCTAAAGTCAGGACGTTTTTTTAAGAATTTTGCTTGTGCTATTTTTTAAATGGTTTAGAAAAAATCAATCACCTGGGTGATGTAAAAGTGCCCGTTTGCGGTAAGCTTTTTTGATCTCATCTTCTGTGGCGTTTTTATCCACACCAAGAACCTTGTAGTAATCTTTCCGCTTGCTTTTCTTCAACTCCAGCTGAGCATTTTTCAGGAGGTGCTTGTGTTCTAGAGAATAAAGAAAAAAAGAGCACACAGATTAAAAAACATTGTATTTGAGAAGCTCTATACAATGTCACGGTTGTACCAAACTTCTTCTGTCAGCTGTTCATATAGTATATGTCTAGGCATGGTGGTGGCATCATCATTAGCGCTGTTGCCACCATGCCACTGAGGAATGTAGTTTAAGTTTCTCTCCTTTCATTGATTAAAACCCTTAAAAATCATCCTGTGTATTAAAGTAACATGTCTAGAGGTTTTATTTACATGAAAATAAACCCTTCCTGTATTAAAATGGCTTATATGCAACTCTACCCCGTTGCTTCCTCTAGTAACTTCTGGCCTACTCTGTAAGTATTTTTGAGACTTTAATCTGTATACTGCGGTTTCAAGGCAGAAATACATAGCAAAAGGTTAAAAAGCAACTAGATTTTCACTGGAGGAGCTCTTTAAAGTAGTAATACTACTTCTTACAGCAACATTATCGCCCAACACTGGTCAGAAGTTGTCAGTATGTGATGATAAAACAGTGTAAGGTTGAAATATCAGTCGGCTTCTCACCTTTTGTCTTCTCTGTCTGGTAAACCTTCTCATAATCCCGCACTGCCTCTTCATACTGCTCTGTGTCCATGTAGCTGCAGCACAAATATTCATATTACCCAGTTTAAATAGTACAAGGGTAGATAATGATTGTCCTCTCTGGTGTATGACAACATCGGAAAACTAAATGCAACATCGCTGAGCGCCTCTACTAACAACCACGTGAGAAATCCTTGACGTACCACTGCGCTCTCCTTAAATAGGCCTTGATGTAGGTCTCGTCCAGTTTAATGGCCTTCGTGCAGTCTTCAATGGCCTGTTCTAGTTTCTTCAGCTTTCAAAGAAAAAGAAAACGTGTGACCATGTGAGGCAGGGAGAGGGGAAAAAAGCAGCAGCGACCTAGTTGTGCTGATGCGACAGAAGAAAGACCAAGATGCAAAAAGACAACACTGTCAGAAAGACAGATGAGGAAGCTTAACTTGTGCTAACATGTGAATTTAACTAATGAAAGAGCGTGTATTATGCATTATTGATGAGTTTTGCTTGTGGTTCAGCTTTACTGGACAACATGTTAGCAGCTTTTGACTATTGGAAATGAACCACAAATTGGAAAGACACTTGACGCTTGCTCAGTGATAACATTTTCAGGTTTCAACCCAGTGAAACCCCACAATCCAAAATGTAAAGTTTGCATTAATTTTTTTGGAGTGTTTTGTATTACTAAAAAACTGAAAACCAGTTGATGCATGTGCCTCACCTTAGATCCAACAGTGGCTCTGTTACAGTACAGCTTGGCATTAGTCTTGATGTTATTTGGGTCTATTGTTAGCGCCTCAGAGTACAGCTCATAGGCTGCCTCAAAGTTTCCCTCCTTGAACGCCTTGTTGCCTTCCTCCTTCTTGGCTTTTAGTGCTTTGGCATTCTGGAAACACAATATATTCACACAAGAGAATTTTTTTTGGTCATATTTAGAGGAACTCACAGCACATTGTTTGATTGATTTTCACTGTAAAGGTCTGAAAGACTCACTCTGCATGCGAGTCGAGCTTTATCGTGGTCAGGAGCCATACGAAGGGCCTGGACGAAGAACTGGACGGCCTTATCAATGCAGTCCTCGTAGTACAGACAAAGACCACGGACGTACAGAGCGTCTGCGTTAGTGGAGTCCATCCGCAGAATGTCACTGAAAGGAAACAGATCTTTAATATCAACGCTGGAAAACAGACAAGCAGTGCACATTTCTGGACCTCTACTTTATATTATGCTTATAGGTGTGTTATCATCCATACTGATCATTAATAAATAGAAAACAACCCTGATAATGCCTGCGACTTCTACATAATAAGGAGGTAGAGACTGTGAGCTAAAATGCAGTGTAGATTGTGCAAGAGTGCAGTTGTGTGTGTGTGTGCATACACCTATATGTTATTTACATATTTACATGATCAGTTATGGATCAGTTATGTTTGAGACGGAACTAGAACTCATGTTTTGTGCTTTAAAGTCCTGATTTATGCCTCTTTTGTCTTCTTCTGCCTCAAAATGCAGAATTGTGTTGCTTTAATTGCTAAATTGCAGCTACACCATCGTTAAATGAGTTTATAGATGAATAAGAAGTCCCTACCTCCAAATATATATATGGAAATGACGAGCGTTCATAACGCCTATTGAATGATATGATAGCAATCAAAGCAGGTGAGAAAACATACAATTAAAAAAGGCAAATAATGTAATTATCTTTAAGGATTCAGTTCACATCTGAAAACTACAGATTCCATGATCCCCTATAAGTGACAGCAGGTGGGGTATCAACTGCGAGGTTATAAAACAGCTTTATATTGTAGAAACAGAGGAAGAACCACTATTTCTGAAGGCAAACCCCTGAGAATCTTCCCTTTCAAGGTAAATTAACAAGCCGGAGTGATTAAATTTAAGTCTTTTTCCAGCGCTGTGATTTCAGATTTGACATCAAGCGTCCACACACCCATGTGCACATCGCTGCATTCGCATTTCCACAGATCTCTAAATCCTCTTTTGTTGTTTCTGACTGATCAAACATTTGGCAAAATCGCCAAAATGAGAGCAGAGGGGAGGTCGTGTTATGCAACATCCACACCTCAGTGGTTTCCCCCTTTTTCACACTGACCTCAATATGACAGACTTCACTAATGTCAAACCTCTTTCCGAACATCCTCCTTACCTGGCGACAGACTGAGCCTCGGGGTATCGGCCCAGCAGGGCTAAACACTCGGCCTTCAGTATCTTGAACCTGTGACAAGCTGAGGCAGACTCCAAGGCACGGTCCATGCAAAAGACAACCTAAACACAAAGTTTAGCTGCATTATGTGTTGTGTTTAGTGACATACTGCACCTTATAAGTGAGTAAACTCACCATTCTGAAGTCTCTCTTGTCAAATCCAATCTCTGCCATTCGCTCATACTCCAGGATGGATTCTGCATTCTTCAGCTGCCAAAGGAATTTGTGGTTTTTAGTGACAATGAGGAAGACGTATAGTATTCAGATTAACAGCTACAACCGGCTGTCTCATGCTCAGTGCTCCTAAAACCAGGTCAGCCTTGTGGGAATAATCTAAACGCCTCCTTGCTTTGAGAATTAACTGCAGCTCTAGCTGATCTCTGCTTAAACCTCTCCATGTCAGACTTGTGAACTTTACTTGCAGCAGCTTGGCCAAAGCTCATTTGACACCGGATAATCGTGTCCGAGTTGTCACATCGTGTTTTCCTGAAAGGTGAGGCCGGCTCACCTCCTGTTGGGCCTGGCCGTTGTCCGGCTCCAGCTCCAGAACTCTCTGGAAGCAGCGGCTGGCGGCCATCGCGTTGCCAAGGGACAGGTGGCATTTACCCTCTCGCAGATGTCCCTGTGGGCAGAAGATTTGTAGTTCACAGCCTCAAGTGATAATGTTGCTCAGTTCACACCCTTGTAAAAAACTTATCACTAGACTTTAATTACTTCTTTGCTATAAGATACACCTACAACAGAGATGTGCCCTAGCTTGTGTATTAAGGAGCCCCACGCTACTATTAAACAAAAAAAGCATCAAGGTGGAGATTCCTTCAGGCTCTACAGTGTAGTAAACTTCAATCAAAGCTGCGTAAAACCTCAAGTTCATCTTCAGAAGCTGTTTCAAGTCTCTCTCTAGCATATCTAACATATCTAGCAACAAAAGAGGAAAACTTTGAATGGAATTAAAAGCCTCGTCACCTTCATGAAGGAATTGTCTAGTCGTACTGCCTGCTGGGAATCCTCTAAAGCCTCTCTGTAGCGGCACAGCATCATTAGCGTGGCCGCCCGGTTTCCATAGTAACTTGCATTTTTTGGACACATATCTATAAAAAGAAAAAAAATAAAGATATTGACATTCTATCAAGGACAAGCAGAATCCCAATGTCCCATCCAAGAAACAAGAAAGCATCCCGCTGACTGATAGCATGAAATATGACCAAAAATAAATTTGGAATAATTACCGATAGCCTTGGTGTAATAATTGAAGGCTTCTGCGTAATCCTTCTTGATATAAAAGGCATTGCCTTGCTCTTTGAAGCCCTCCGCTTCCCTGTGTGACAGTGGGCAGAAAAAGCAGAAAATTTAGTGGGCGAGTCTGAAATGAGTGATGTGAGTTTGCTTTACATAATTACAGGAGGGGAATGAACTTCTCGTATTTTTATTTAACTTCAAGGCTTTTAAGTCACATGATTCATGATCACAAGTTAAAGCAGGTCAGATGGAGCCACGACTTCCCCTAAAATCAGATTGGTCAAATTACATTCACTGAAACTCCAATGTTCAAGTTTCAGTCAATGCAACTGAGTGAAAGCAGCATTAGATGACTGTGCAGCTGTACATAAGCCACACAGACAGAGCAAAAGACATATTTTTCGTGGATTTAGTTGAAGTAGGTGCAAACATAAACCTGAAAACAGGAGTTTAGTTTGTTGCTTCCAGCTGTTTAGGACTACTTCCTCTGAGTTTATTAGATACCTGCAGCATCAGACAGCAGCAGGATCCATATGAGCATCTCTAAAGTCAGACAGCTACATGTATTTACACACTAGCTTCATTAACTACTTATAAATAATCCGTGAGCTGTCTGTGTGAACAATTGAGCTCTGTCACTGTTGGATGTTACTTTACTGTAAAATTCTGATCTTTCAAAGAAGTCAAAGTATTTTTCTGACATATAAAGTTTGTTATTAGGGAAGTTTTAACAGCAGGATATTTACAACAGCGACTTTAATGTGTATATATAGACATTACCGAATGTGCCCTCTCTAATCAATGAATTAACCTCCAAATTATGCCGATGTGCAGAGTAGTAACAATAAAACCACAGCCTATTGCACCATAAGTTGTTGTAGATAGATCACTTATCATCATGGGAAAATGTACATATCACAGCATACAACTCCTTAGGTTTCATATTGACATCATTTTCAACTAGCCTCTATACCACAACAGCATGATAGAATTCCTGAAAATCAGTTGCAGCCACACCTATGGAAACTTTCTGGAGTTGCCACCAAGCAGAGAAAGCACATCATTGCGGATGACAGCGTGCAATAGATCGTTTCAACACTGCAATGTGCACAATAGTCAAATAACAGGGAGTGTGATGCGAAGTAATTAACTCAAATGTATCATGCTTCAACTTTTGCTGCTGCCAGACAACAAGAAAACTTACAGGGGTCTCGTTTCCCATGACTAATCGACAAGAGAAGTCTGTCTGATTTAAGGCTTCTTAGATACGCTGAGCTTTTTCAAAAATCTTTATCTGCAAGAGGCAGAGTTTGCCTACATGCAACCTCCACATGTGCCCAGCGAAATGAGAAAATAACAAGAGAAAAACACTGAAAAGCAAGATGTGGTCGTGTGGAACTATTTTAGTTATGGAAACAGTGACCAAAAACATGCAATGTGGAGGCAGCGTCTTACAACTGTTGCCACAACAGGAGACAACACAACTCATTTGTTTGACGGTTTAAATTCGCTGCACGAAGCTTTGTAGGAAGAGCGCAAAGCCAGATCTGATTGCCATCTAATGCAAAAACAAATTTGGATATCTTTGCCAGAAATAAGAGAAAGGTTCCACACCGTTTTATTTTTTTAATGAGTTTTTATTTTCAATGCACATGCACTCCCTTTGCAGAATCAGTCATTCTACAGTAAGAAACCCTTACAAAATAAGGACATGTGGTGAAAATTCATGCATTTTTTCCCATATTGCAGCAAAACAAACCATTGCATTGTCAGTTTGTGCAGCCTTACTGTGTGCTGCAACAGCTTTAATAGAATCCCTGATATTTGGAGGATTTTAGGTTTTGTGTGCCAACCTAATGGCAATTTTCTGAAGTGCAGGAAGCATGCAGAAGCTTGTGAATGACAGTGTCCATTGGAGAGTTAAGAGCCAAACATAGAAAGAGCCACAGCAGCAGGGCAGGAGGGTCTATTCTGAGCCAACACGTAGCTATTTTATGAAGCAGGCAGGCAGAGCAGAGCCAGGAACATATGACACCATGCTGTGGGCTACTGCCATTACTTTTTTTGGGAGGCCTATCATGTTTTACATCACGACCACACAGAGACTAAATGGTGTCACCAGCCAGCTAATGCCATTCTGAGCATATCGCATTCGTGTGAAGCCAGAAATCAACGGCAGATTAAGATTTACAAACGTTACAGTAACTGGAACCCACACATTTAGCACAGGGGGGCTAAGTGAGGGGGGACAGGCTTGCTAGACGCTCTCCGGGGCCAAATTTAGCTAAACAGTTAGCGGTGGCGCGGCCAGTTAGCTCCCACGGTGCGACAAGAAAATTAGCACGACGAGGGCTAGACATGGCACCCATCGGTAAGACACTTCGTTATACATGCGTTTCTGCCGCTGACAACACCGCTGTAGCGTCCCGCACCTTTCTAATTCCTCGTCGCTGAGCAGTTCCATGTCAGGGTCCATGTTCACAGCATCACAGCTCTCCGCCGCCATTTTGCCGTCAATGAGGAGGGGGCGGGGCTTCGTGCTGCAGTCGTTACGTACAACTGTAAACAGGAAGCGCTCGGCTGGCTGAGGAAGACGGTTTGCTAGCAGGTAGAAAAACACACCAATTACCGATTGATAACAACAAAAATGCAGCTAATATCAGCGTGTGCCATTTTAAGGCGCATTATAGTCGGGGTTGTCCACTATAACAACATTATCGGCTGAAGATGTGATATTGTGGCTGTGTATCCTCCCGAAAGCTAATGCTAAGCTAACATACGTTGAAGTTAACTCGCCTAGCTAATGTTTCACATTGTCATACTTTTCTAGCATTACTAAGGTACTTTATGTTGCTCTTAGCTAACTATTTATCACCTTTAAGATAGTAGTACGTATAAAACACAAATTATTATCATAGCTACTAACGCTGCACGAAAATATTGTAATTTTCACCAGATTACCTGCTATTTTAAACTAGAATGATTTTGTAAGACGATGCATGTGCATGGAAAATAAAGAAATCATCTATAAAAAACTGACAAAAGAGGCTGAAACTAAGGCTTTCTCGTTATCTCTGCATTACCCCTTGCTGTCAAAAGGCCTGTTTAGAAACAACAGCCGCCACTCCCAAACTGGTCCATAGGCTTAGCTTCTTGTTGGATGTATAATGCTAATTAATGTTTTACTAACTGCTTAATACATTACAACCCCCTTTTAATGGTTTTGTGCACTACAGAATCAGTAAAACTGCATTCCACAGAGTATTATGAAGACAAAGGGATTGTACTGATGGGTGTGGTATCAGTTTGGGACTAAATAAAATGAATTAGTGTGAACAAATTGTACCCAGCATTTCCGTTAATCAGTAGTGGATCATCGCATACATCAGGGCTGCACGATATTGGTAAAAACTGCTATTGCCATGTTTTGTTTTTCTGTTGTAGACAGGAAAAATGCCTTTTGGAACCTTCTTAAGATGATGTGACACCAGCAAAGGCCTCAATTATATATATATTTTGCTCTAGATGGCAGTCAGATCTGGCTTAGGACTTGTCATGTAAAGCTTTGTGTTGTCTATGCACTGACTGTAAGTTAATGCATTGTTTGACTCAGCAGTTTTTAATCTGTGTATCTTCTCTGATAAACAGATTTTCTGACCGGAGGGTGAGACATCATCATGGGTAAAAGCTGTAAGGTGGTGGTGTGCGGTCAGGCTGCAGTTGGAAAAACAGCTGTTTTGGAACAGTTACTGTACGCCAATCATGTTGCAGGTATGTGTCTTACCATTAAATGAGACATTATTACTCTAATTAGTCCATATAACAAAGTCCCTGCTGGTCTTGAGACTTACTGATCAGATAACATTGAACTGTGGTACTCTTTGTTTCAAGTAATGCAAGTAGTCATTGTAATACTTGTGCAGCATATGACACCCTGTGGCTGTTTTTGTTTGTCACTCGTAGGTTCGGAGCCCATGGAGACTCTGGAGGATATCTACATCGGCTCCATAGAAACCGACCGAGGCACACGAGAGCAGGTGCGTTTCTACGACACCCGCGGACTCCGTGATGGGATGGAGTTTCCCCGACATTACTACACTTTTGCTGACGGCTTCGTGCTCGTCTACAGCATCGACAGCAAAGAGTCCTTCAAGCGAATGGAGGCCCTGAAGAAAGACATCGATCGTCACAGAGACAAGAAAGAGGTGAGGACAGAACACAGTGACTGGAAAACTTAACTCTCTGATCCCCTAGCAGTTTATTTGCTCCTGTCACATTACTGCCCACTGTAGGATCATTTTTCACTACAAGATAAAGTCCTAGACCGCTGTAGAAACAGAACAATCATGAAGAAGGAGAGAGAACTCAGAAATGTCTAATGTGTAGTTTGACACAGTTCTAATGTCATAAATCACGACAAAAGTTGAGTTTGATTATAATAATAATATAATAATAATAATCTAACCTTTATTGATCCCCTTGGGGAAATTCCTTCTCTGCATTTGACCCATCCTATTCAAAGTTAACCGTAACTATACATACTAGGAGCAGTGGGCTGCCACGGTGCAGCACCCGGGGAGCAGTCAGGGGTTAAGGGCCTTGCTCAAGGGCCCACAGTGGTGGTGACTGGGACAAGCGGTCGCTCTCACTTTCCCACCTCAACCTCTTGCCAGTCTGGAGACTCGAACCAGCGACCCACTGGTTATAAGTTCGCTTCACAAACCACTTGGACACCACTGCCCCTTTGCTGAAAACATGTGAAAAGACTGTGGACTATGTTCTACTGGATTTAGCTTGTTAAACACTTTTTCATCATTTTTGTCTTCAGGATTTTTTGGGCATCTTGATGGCGTGCTGGAGCCATACTAGGCATGACCCCTCCCAGTGACATCTAATCTGTTTGGTTAAACTGAACTCCAGTTCATTTGTATGTTGTCACGGTTTATTTGGGTTGGTGTTAAAGCTGTCAGTTAGCACCTTGAGCGGACACTTCCCCAGCATTTTAGTGAACACTGCTTATTCTTTCATGATTTTTAAACATTATTTTATATTTTTTTGGGCGGATGTGGCTCAGGTGGTAGAGCAGGTTGTCCACTGATCGCAAGGTTGGCGGTTCGATCCCCGGCCCCTCCGCATGCCTAAGT
>OMNN01074473.1:12111-31928 GCA_900302755.1 Chromis chromis | reverse complement strand
AGGTCAGCAGGAGGGGCAAAATACGGAGGCAATATAGATCTAGCCTACTATAGGAAAATGTCTAACTTTAGCGACCCCCCTGCAGTGCCCCCGCGGACCCACTGGGGGTCGCGGACCCCCGGTTGAAGACCCCTGGTGTGTACAATACATGACCACATTCTTTTGTCTTGGAAATCTCTAAAATCAAGTTTCTTTACAGATGGAAATGTAGTTTTATTCTCCAGAATTTAGCGTTTCTTAAAACATGGGCAAGTGATTAGTCTTTGGAGCGAAACATGAACTACTATTTTTAGAAGAATGAGAATGCACATGCTTGTCACACTTCCTGTAAGTGAGGCAAGAATTAGTCTCAACATTTCAGAAGAGAGGAGTCGACCATGCCCCTAGTTCCTTCTTAACTTTAACTTTATATACATCCTGAAACGACACAGCTCACAGGTTACAAAGGCTTTCTGTCTTCGGTAAGTAGATCTGTTTCATTTGAATTATTGATGTCGTCAAACGAATATCTTAAGTGGTTTGAATTGATGCTTAAGTAAACTGAACCATGGATAACAAATCTATTTGCTTAGCAGTGGCACTCACAGCTAAATGGTCTTTCAGGATTTTTGATTAAGAAATGACAAAGTTGATTTAAAAATATGTTATTGTAAGAACACTCTTAATGTACTGATTAGAGCAAAATCACTTGTTTGTCTAATCTTTTGGGGTTTGAGCCTTTGCTTTTCATTTCACTTGTGCCTCGGATTTCAAAGCAGTACAACTTGGATTATTTGTATATAATGTGTGCTAACATCCTAATAATTTTTCATCACAAAAAATACGTAGGCGTGTTCAGTTTCTTCAAACTTGGAGCCCAAGGCTACAACTGAGTAACAACAGTCATTCATGACTGGAGAGACCCTAGTGTGTTAATATTGTGAAATGAACCAACGTTCCGTGGAGGGATCAATGTATATGACATGAAATTGTTGACTGCAGTACTTTCAAATACCAAATGTGTATTCTTTGACACATATGCCTACTTAAAGGGACGGTTTGAGGAAATGATGCAACAGCAGGTTACATTTCACAACACACTTCCTTTTATGCTCAAATTCGCTTTGACATTTCCTCATGAGATGATACTGCAATTCTCATAAAATAATTTCCTCTGTTCTAGTTGCCCAGTAACCAGCCAGAAGACTGAGGAAAACAATGACCATCAATTTCATAATCCCAATTTTCACATGGCTGCTGTATGAGACATCGAGCAGCACCGTTTCAATGGGTCAGAATGACAACTTTGTTAAAGTGACAACTGGCGAGGTAACCACAAAGAATTTCATTCACGACCAGCTGACTTCACAGGAGATGTCCAGCTTATATCCACTCTCAGACGTCTCAGATCGTACTGTCACACCACCTGTCTTAGTGGATGTTGATCTGACAGAGGAAAAACATAGCACTAAAGCTTCTCTGCAAACAACTCAAACAATGCCTTCTACTAAATTCTTAATGAATATTCAAACATCAGCAACTCCAACCAACCGAGTGTCTCAGTTAAACAGCTCAACAGGCATTAAGTCCACGACAGAAGAAATGTCTAAAGTCATGAAATCTACAACGGCTGTAGCCAATCAAGCCAGCAACCCAACCAAACCTACAAGGGTACCTGCTATACTAAGCAACTTTACCCAAACCCAAGGCACAGGGGGGACATCAACCTCTCAGGTCGTCAAAGACAAAATGACCCATCCATTTAAACAACCAACACAGTCTACAAACCCTATCTCTACTGCAACCACATCTATCAAGCCAGAAGAAGACAAGTCTGAAAGTACAAGCACAGTTCTAGATGGTGATGCAGCACAGCCCACAGGTTTATACCAAACTTCAGTGGCCACCCCATTCATCCACACCACCAAGGGAAAGAAAACACAAGATGCTTCAGAGAAAAAGGAAGATTCCAAAAAAGGAACACACCACAGTAAAGTAGTGGCAGGACTAATAGGTGGAGCCCTGGCACTTATGATGGTAGGATTCCTGGTAATCTGCATCAAAAAACGGAAGCTTCAGAAGCAGCAAATAACAACTACAGATTGGGCTGGTCCATCACCATTTCTAGAGGGTGGAGCCGACAATGACCGAGTTACACTGAGGTCATCTACCCCAATTTCTCTTTTCAGTTTTCTGCCCCAGAGACTGTCCAAAAGGTTGTCAATGCTTCCAGAAACAGATAAGGAATTAGAAGACATGACATCAGGTACTACATTTGGAGTTAAACACCAAGAAATCGCATTTGGTCAAGGGGTGGATGGGAATGATGTACAACAAAGCAATGAGTCTGCTGCAGTTCCACAAATGAAAAGCACAGCAGACACTGCAGAGACTACTGAAAACTCTGTCTTAGTGACATCTCTGCAAACTAATAACACTCTGTCCACAAATGAGAATTCAGATGTTGCAAACGTCAGTCAAGACCATTCTGCAAATCCCTCTGATCTATCTGGAGCTGTGGAAAATGATCAGGCACAAAGAAACGATGGCCTTGGGCAACTTTAAGCTAACTTAATTCCAAAGCCACACAGTGCACCAAATGCATATCTATCACTGTTGATCTGCAGCACTCAAGAGAGTGAATGCTGAGTGCTGCTGTGTTTTCTATCTCCTGATTTGATCCTGTTTGTCTTAATACATTGGGATTTATTCTGTTATCTTGCTCAGTCATTGCTGAGCTGCTTGATTAGCAGGTGAGCTGCCCAAACTGTAATTGTATCATAACAAGCGCCTTAAATTAGAAAAATACTGCTTCAAATCGCTTTACAGTAACCAAAGTAAACTGGAAATATAAACCAGGTCAAAGACCACCGCCGCAACTGTTACGATCATTTTATCTAACTCTGTGTTTCTGCTGCTAACATTTATAAGCAGAGTTGCACAAAGTCTATTGTGGAGAATGCAGCAGGATGTTGTAGTAACTTTATAGGAACAGAGACTCTTTACTTCTGTCTGTCTGTGACAACCAACACAACACACAGACTTTCAGTAACTAATATTTTCTTTACAGAACAGAAGCAAGGTCACGGTTCAACCTAACAGCTGTGAATACCGTCCGCTAAGTTTGCAGATTTGATGAGAACGTTTCCAAGTGTGATTACAAATACAGCTGACTCAAGCTTCATGCAGTTGTCTACTTGACAATACCAACTGGTCAAACTGCATATACAGTCAGGTTGACAAGCTTTTGGACAGCAACACTATTTTCATAATTTTGCCACTATACACCATGATAAAGGATCTGCAATGAAACAATCAACATGTGGTTGAAGTGTAGACTCTTAGCCTTAATTCAAGGAGTTTACCAAAAGTATTGGTGCACCAACCCTCAACATGCTTTATTAACTGCTTAGGAATTTTGAATTTTGTTTAACCTAGTCCCTCCCTGTTCTCAGGCTCAAAAAAATGGACAAACTAACCTTATTATATATTTAGGTAATATTTTGAATACTTCAATGCTAATCCTTTTCAGACAGTGACTGCCTGGAAACCATGAACAGCACTAAATGCTGAGTGTTTATCCTTGAGATTCTTTGCCAGGGTTAGGCTAGGTGAGCTGCCTTCAGGGGCTACTTGCTTGTGGGTCTTTCTGTCTTTAGTTTTGTCTTCAGTAAGTGAAAAGCAGCTCAGCAGGGTTAACATGAGACGACTGACTGGGTCATTTCAGAGCATTCCATTTGGGTTGCCTTAGCAGCATATATTGGGTTATTATCCATCTATACTGTGAAGTGGCATCCTATGGGTTTTGCAGCATTTGACTGAATCTCAACAGAAAGTATAGCTCCATACACTTCACAATTCACCCTGCTACTTCAGCAGTTAGAGCATCAATAGGCATCAGTGACCCAGTTTCATTTGCAACCATACATGCATGGATGTCATGACAAAGAACCTTATTCCAGACTTCGGCGTGCTTTTTAAAATGCTCTGCCAAATCTACTATGGCTTTACTTGTTATGAGTGATACCAGTAGTACATTCATGAACGCCTCTCATGGAGGCTTTTTAGTTTGATCAAGCTTGTGCTTGTATTCTTTGATAAGAATATACAAAATTCTGCTTTTGGCCACTCGTAAAGCTTCTGCTACCTCTCTGCTAGCTTGTTTTTTCAGTCTAATGATGGCCTTCTTCACTTGCACCACCCCTCCTTTGGACTGCATATTGAGAGTTCCAATCGACAGCTACCAAATGCGAATTCAGCACTTACACTCAGACCCAGACCTTTTATGGTCCTAATGTGTGATGCCTATCAATCAACTTTCTACTAGTTTTGAACCACTTAAAATGAAGGGACATTGTAAAAAAAAAAAAGCAGTAGTTCCTCAACAACAGTTAATGCAATATTTTTGTTAAAAACACTAAATAAAGCTCAAAGTTACACTTTGGTAACATCTTGATTGCTTCATTTGTCTTCCAATGTGGCAGTGGAGATGGGCAAAGTTTAAAAATCCTGTCACTGACTGAATGCTTATAGACCTGACTATACCTGCTTGCCTTTCTGATTTACTGGAAGCACAGTAATGTGGTATATAGTAGACAAGAAACATGATTCAGTAATGCTCCACATACGAGTTATGTGTCCTTATCTTCTTAAGCAATCCCAAGGGAATGGGATGATGGGATATTGTTTGCTTTGAAGAGAAAAGTAATCATTCCAAATTTTGCTGCAAACAAACATTAAAAATGAGCGCTTCTGCAAATTTGACTTCTTATACTATTGTATATATTGTAGGATATTATCATATATAAAACTTTATTAAACATTTTTCAGGAGCAAATTTGTCAATATCCAACTTTTATATGACAGTTTAACTTGAAGCTTGTGCAACAAGTCTCAAAAAAGACATTTAGACTTCCTTCTTCCAAGAGAGTTTTGCCAGTGGAAATGTGGATGCCACAATTAAAAAACAGAAACCACTAGCTACAGGACTATCAGTCACACGGGTCATGTTCTCCAGGCTCAGCATTTTTAGCTCCCAGCTGCAGCTACTGCTGACCGTCAGGCTCTAGACGGGAAACAGAAATGGACTACCAATAAGCCTTTGCAAGACAACTAAATACGTTAAAATGAACTACACAAAATAAAAACATATGTAGCACTGAAGCTATTACAGCTGGTTTCACTGCGCATGAAGATTTTGTTAAAACTTCTGTAAATATGTACTTTTTTAATTACGTTTTTAAATGTTTAATTTTATTTCTGAAGAGGATTGAATGCATGTTAAAGAAAAAAGCTTTGTGAAACTGGTTTATGTAACATGCCTAATTGATTGTTCTTGTGGTTTTCAATGTCACATTGTACACAAACCTACTTCCATGTATCTATTAATTCTATAGCTGTACATTAACATTAAAAACATTAAAATCAAGCAGACAAAAGGCAAAGTGAATGACGTCACTGCTTTTGGATTTATTCAGCTATTCTGGCTTAGCCTAAGTGACAATTAATCATCAATTTAATGACACTGTCATTAATTTACCAAACGGTAAAATAAGGCCTGGCCTTCTGTTCATGTTCTGATTTTCTCTGTTAATACGGCTATGAGTGACTTAAACATGTGTCAGACAGTGGGAAAAAAACTTGTGGAATGCCATACTTATGTTTGGTTGTTGTAGTCAAAAGAAGTCATTCTGAACTGTCAAATGCAATAAAATATATTTTAAGCGATAATTTTAAATTTATGTTAGTATAGTATTAATTTACATTAAAACATGTTATAGTTTATCTTTATTACAATATAACCTGCAGTAGAAGCAGATTAAGTACAGCCAAATTCAGTAAATTACCAACACTGTTGCAACAGGGGCTCAAATATATTGTTTAATCCGTCAATGCTGTCAACAGCTGCTCAATCAAATCAATAATCTAATCCAATAACCCCCTTTTCACTTTATATTTTAAAACACCTATTGCATTATTTAATTTGAAGGTGCATTAGTTGACTGTTGATAAGGCCAAAAGTTGTCTTTTTACACAGAGAAAACCTGCTGACAGAGACCTGCACTTGTGTGTGGTGTTTGTGTCTACCTGGTGGATGGAAGCCTTAAGATTATGAACATAACCCCTGCATGACCTCATCAGAAGCTCAAATACCATTACACTTGCTCCAATTGGCTGGCACACGTGTATGTCAGGAGGGCTGGGGACCATCATCTTATATAATAGGCTGACACTCATCAAAACAAGCTTATCTCTGCCTCGCTTCTATAGCAAGGAGGGTGGTGTGGTGAGACATTCACTTATTAGAATCAAAAAACCGTGGCATGTTTGTAACCTTAGTACTCTTTCATAGCATTCATTTTATGTCTCACTACGGAAGAAATAATGACTCCCAGACTGCCAGACATACCTGTAGAAGAGACAACTGCCCTCAGTGGCACTTCAGACGTGATGGGCTCCAATCTGGGAAAAGCGCACACCGAGGACTGAGTGTGCCAGAACTGATGCTGTGACATCCAACCTAGAAAACCTTGCAAAGGTGAGTGCCAGCTCTTAAACACCTGCCACTTATGTTCATGTAGTGACCTAGCTGATGCGGCTCTAGTGCACCAAATAGTGTCAATCAAACTGTGAGGGAACCACTCACGGGCCAGGCCCACAGAGCCAGCCTCTGTGGGCAGGAGTGAAATATTTCCTCCAATGCCTGAGACAGCAGGTCCTTGCAAAGTGGTAATAGTCAAAGCGGACAGAAGCTGAATTTTTTTTTCCAGCCAGTCTTTTTCTGTTCATTGCTGGGCGACAAGGATCATAGACAGGCCGTGCTCCCTGACTCGGATGAGAGCCCCGGTGGGAGAGCATAAAGAAGGGTCCTCGTCCTCTCAGGAGCCAGTGCATCCACCCCTTCTGGGGCCCTCTGATAGTGCAAGAAGAAGAACAGAAGGCACTGAGCATTCCTCACTGACCCATAAACATCCACGATTGCTTGAACGTGCTGTAACCGAATCTGCTTCACCACATCAGGGTGAAGCCTCCAATCTGCATACAGTGGGTTGCCTCTGGATAACAGATCCACCCCGCAGTGCAGGAAGCCCAGTACAATGAGTAGCTCTCAACAAGTGCAGGTGCACAGTGCTCCAACCTATCAGTCTGTGTGCCGGTGTCAGCCCCCCTTGTCTGTTAATTAAGTCAGTCTCCTGTCTCCTGGAGCTGGGCTACGGCTGCCTCTGTGCATTTTATAAACACTCTTAGGCTTGATGACAGGACGAATGGCAGGACTACAAACTTGTAAGCCACCCCCTGAAAAGCAGTTCTCAGATATAACTGGTAGGGAGGATATATGGTAATGTGAAAATAAGCATCCCTCAGGATGAAACAAGAGGACACGAGGATAGACAATTTCTTAGAAATGGGGTGGAGCCATCTTAAATTGGAGCCTAGAGCCTTTCTGTATTGTTCTCAACACCTATTTTGACTGAGTGCAGGCAGCCCAGCCCTCCCCATGCAGGAATGGAGGGATGACTGGCCACTCGGCCAAAAGTGTTGTGTTGGCGTCCCCTTGTGGCTGGGTCATGCAACACACACCTACCTTGCGCTCCGTTGCCACCAGCACACGGCCTGGAGGCACTTGGTTGGTCTGCATTGTCACAGCCATGGGAACAGACTGCGTTATAGCAGACAGGATCAATGTGGTTTTCAAAATATCTCTTTTTTCACATTTTCTGTGGCCTCTGATAGCACCCTCGGCAATCTGCCTGGTTGAAAACTGCTTCAATGACAATACTGAACACTTTGTCTTTGTTTCCCTCTGGTGGGCACTCTAACTTGAACACCGACCCGGGATCTGCACTCTATGGAAACACATTCTGCTGAACTTGCTGTGATATGGAGCTAAGAGGGGGCAGAGTGGCCAAAGACAGGGGCAGGCTGCCTTCTCCCTAGGAGAAGAGGCTATCAGGCCAGCCACTTCGTCTCTCTCTCCAGAAGCAGATAGGAGTGGTGCTGCTGCTTGAAGTCTGGCCTGAGAGTAGTAAAAAGCGAGAGAGACAGCCTTGCGCATATGACTGGAGTGGCGCGGGTGGAGCATCAGGTTTAGCCGTCCACAGCAAGCAGATTTTCAGCTGCTCATCATCTTTCATCATTGAGGTGATGGCTACACAAAGACCCTGGAGAACAACCAGGGTGTCGAGCAGCTACTCTTCTTGGTCATCAGGTTAGTGAACCCGAGCCAGTGTACCCTCTCCTGAAGAACATTTGGGCCATAGCTCTCCCTGTAGCTTGGGTTCCTACTTTGTGGAGGCGGATAACGTGGTCAGTGATAATGCAGATTTCTTCCCACAATGTGGTATCTGGTTTTGCAGTCATGTCCTCTTCTAACTCAGCTTGGTAAGCCATCAGGATAGAAGATGCGTTGGGGGCTCTTGCTGATAGAACTGCTGTCTTGTAGCACTAATCGGTGAAGCTAGACTGGAACTGGTCTGTCTTTGCAGGGAGGGACGAAGCTGCAGAAGACAGAGAGGCCCTCAGGTGAAGGTAGGCAGCTACCAGCAGCTCCATGGTTGGCATCTGGCACATACCATGAGCCTCCATCCCCTCACAATCCAGCAGAGAGCCTCCCACAATAGGGTGTTACTTGCTGTAGGGCTTAACTCTCCATGTCATGGCTATCTCATCAAGCAGCTCTGGGAAGACTGGCAACACCCATTTGCCCATCTTCTTTGCCTTTTGCTCCTTTTTGCCATCAAAACAAGATTTTGCAACCTTCGCTCCAACAGTGGGCCTCAGGATGCCAGGCTTAGCAGCTGCACGCTTGCACATGTCCTGCATGTCGAGATCCAAAGGAGGAGACAGCGCAGAAGAGAGAGTAGATTTTTGAATGACAACTGACGCTATGTCAGCCTGTTATATAGAAGTAGGGTCCCCAGCCTTCCTGATATAGGCGTTACTAGTGCCAGCCAATTGAGGTTGGCGTAATGGTATTTTAGCTTCTGATGAGGTCACGCAAGAGGCGTTCCCATTGTGAGACAGAAAACGAATACTATGACAAAGAACCAATTATTCCCGTAACAGTCTTTTACCACTGATTTTGGTCTCTACCAACTCCAGAGACAAACATCTGCCTCTTCAGCTGCCAAAAGCTACACTTTTGTTACCAGCTTGTCTCAAACTGGGCCTGGAGCTATTTCACATTGTCATTTCATACACTGATATTATAAAAGCGCCCACTGTAGCAGTTCAGGGGGTCTGAAAGCTTTTTTATTGCTTGCAGCTGCTGGAACCAAGGTTGACAGTAAAGACAGTAAATGTGTTGTAAAACCAAAAAACTACCTGCAACAACTGGCTACATGGCTCTGAAGAAGTAAGGGAAAGTGGACAGTTGTTGATCTTTCTGTGGTTCACATAACAGTCATAATAACACATTATCAGTGCAGCTTTAGGAAAACGCACATTTAAAAAAGATTAAATATCTTTTGTGACAAAAATCAAAACATCAGTACAGTGTAGCAACAAATTAGGAGCCATTGCATCTTCAAGCGTGCATGAGAATGCATGTGCACGAGGGGCAGAGAGAGAGCTGCTGCTGTTGTTAAGCATACTGCTGTCACTGCACACACACATGCACGCGCACACATGCACGTCTGGCTTGCCTCATCAGCAGCAGAGTGGGTCGGCTCACTGCTGCAATTCTCTCTGTCTCACTCTCCCTCCCCTCATGCATATCTCTTTCTCCTAACCTGGAGCACCAGCTGCATTGGGAGCCTGCAGAGCAGTGAGCAGGACAGAGGACGGTGCTAGCAGCCAGCATGTTTCATGCCACACCACAACACCAAGAAAAAAGAGCTTGAGCCCGTTAACTTCCAAGAACAGAGAAAAGTACAGAGGATCGCAGCTGGACGAGGAGGACGAGACGACAGAAGAAAAGGAAAGATGACAGACAAACACTAGAAAAGATGAGGTGAGTGATTTGAAATAGAGAGACCCACTTACATATAATGGGCAGGGCAGTGAGCCATATAACTCTGAATCCAGTTAATGCAGTAAAGTACTGTAATGTTATGGGGGTCCAGAATGCTATTCCCTGCTCTGTCACTGTGCAGATTTCTCCCTTTTAGTATTCCATAGAAAGTAGCATTATTGCAACAAACACAGAAAATCAGTGATCACAGCAGAGCTTCATCTGCCATCATCTAGCACAGAATGTAGCCGTGTGAGGAAATTTCTGGAACACATTTCAGGGGTGTTAACATGCCCAATAGTCCTCTCTTTTAGAGCACAAACACAGATGGTTTAGTCTTTTAGTCAGAATGTCTGCAGTTGCAGAGAGACAGAATTTGTGTTGACCTGAATTGAGTGTCACTGCAACACTCTGAGCTCCAGTCCCACTGGCAGAGTTTAAAGCTGTTTGGCTCGAAGGATCACCTATAAATGCACCAGCAGTCCCTCTAAAGAACCGGATTGGCCTTAACAGAATAGTCGGTGGGGTAGTTTGGGTTTAAGTGTCCACACTCTTAAAAATGGCTGTCATTTCTATGCCATTGACATGCATCAGAGACTTATTGTTCTCAACCTTCAAATTCAGGAACAAAAACTATCAGAGGTATGCATGCTAAGGACAATTCAAGGCTCATGTTCATCACATAGCTCTGCTAGTGCAGGATTTTGGGTGGAAATCTGAAACAAATGACTGAGATTGTAAGTAATCCCAGGGGAAAGGCAAGATTATGTTTGGTGCAAATTCTAGTTCAAGAAAAAAAACAAAAAAAAACAAACATGAAAATAAACCATCAGATCATGCTGAGAATGCTGACTGTCAGGATACAATCAAGGGTTCCCAAAAAACACAATTATGAAAAAGTAGTAGACAGCATATATAGAATTTTAAACTTAAGCAATGCAGAAGATAAAAAGAAAATAAAAAAACATGACAACAATGGGCTGACACACAAGGCAGCAAGCTAAATGCAAAAGTAACACAACTTGGAAATAGACTTGGGCGATATCAGTCACATGACATGTGACATTTCACTGGCATATGACCTATAATGGTATTTGTACAAAAAGAAAAATGTAAAAGCTGAGCTGCTGGTGATAGAAGTCTTTCTAGTGTCTATTATAATTAGCGCCCATCTTCCACAGATTCTGATTGGAGGACCCAATGACACATGGTGGATACCAACACATACTTATGGCTTATGGAGATGATGTGAGGGTGGAGGTGGCAGAATGGCAGTAGAATAAAATCATGTGCCTATAAACTATTTTGGTAGTTAGAAGAAGTTATCTCAAGATAAAGTTATATGTAGCAATCTGTGAATTCGATAGTTTCGGGTATGAACCAGTGATATAAAAAATCATATCACTGGTTCGAGCTGGCTGGGTCAAAAACTGACAAACCAGCGTAAAGACAACTAACTTACAGAAACAATGCATGCAAAAGGCTAGGCTGTGATTACTAGACCACCTTCCACTTCTTCTTCCTTTTGCCAGTCACTCAGTCTCTCTCCCAAACACAACAGATGTTTTGTATAGCCTAATCTGTGAGTGGAGCAGGTAATGTGACTGAGGAATTAACCTACACAGACTACACTAGTTCAGCTGCGACAGTTAAGACCAAATCATGGTTTCTGCATCCCTGTGCACTGACTGATGCAGACTTTGAATGCAAAAGTGTACGTAGTTCTATTTACATGCTATAGTTTACACGTTGGTCTTCTACGCAGACAGTCGCATTACCCATCATATCAAACACAGGAAAACACACTGTGTTCACATTGATGTTTCTGAAATGCAACGACGTTTGGAACGTTTTACATGATACAGCAGGAGCGGACTGTAGCGCTGTGTACAGGATTATCCCTGAGACTTGCTATGTAGAGCAACAAAGTCAATTAAAACTCTTTAATGATGATCAAAGTGGAGATGATGGAGAATATCCTCTAAACAAGCATTTGGTTTAGGCACCATTATTTTTCCTGGAACATGGGCAGTTGCTGCTCTTGCAGTGCATAAAGCTCTGAGCGGTCACAAAATTTGGAGTGGAACCCTCTGCATACATCTGTATGGACCATCGTAAACTTGGGTAGATGACAAAACTTAGACCCTTGCAGGCAATTGGAAAGCATGAGTTGGCCTTTAGGCTACGAGTTGAAGAGGACTCTACTTGTAGTGTATTGTGAGAAACATGAGAAAACCCTGCTTGAATACTCTCTGTCTGCCACTTAAAACTTCTAAGTGTCTTTCCTCATTAGCTACAGCTACAACTAAATACTATTGTAATGGCAGAAAACATGTAACTGGGTAAAACAGAATTGCTAATCTAGAAATGCCACAGCTATCGTTAACATGTTCTGCAAAGGGGACCGCAGGTCAGGACGGAGTGGTTAATACTGTTGCAGGTTAGGTGGTGTGGATGGTTTGATAAAACAGTTTGATAAAAAGATGAGCATTTGTATGTTTGATCATACCTTTGTGATTTCTAAATACCCTGGTTTACTGTATTACCTTAATACCGCTTAAGTTACATTGGAAACTTTGCTTTTAACAGCCCAAAGTCACATAACTCCACCACTGCTACTATTAGAGCTGTATTATCACTGGATACAAATGCAGCAAACTCAAAAGCTGGTGAAGAAATCCTGTGAACTAAAGGCTAACACCGGCATCCTTACATTTTCACAGTGGCAATGTTAACAGGCTTAAGCAGATGATGTTTACGAGGTGAAATATACTACATCTGCTGATTAGCACCAGACAGCAGAGACTGATGTGAATGTCATCCAGTTTTTAGAAACTTAAAGCATTAGGACAAGGATCACCTGGAACCATGATGGTCTGTACCAAATTTATAACATACAGATGCTTTCAGACATGCATCCTATTTTGTTAATTTGACACCGATTTAACGAGTGTTAACTTCATGTCTGCATGTGACACTGGTCACACAGACACTAACAGGCTGAAGACTACCAATGATAATGCGACTACAGTTTGTTTTTCCCACAAAACATAAGCTAAAAGTGGTTTCTTCTAGGTATTTAGAACTATTCTCCCTTTTGTAAATACCTGCACCATCAGACAGCAGTAGGACTCACATGTGTATCTCCAAAGAGAGAGAGTTGTGGACATTTGCGTAACTGGGATGACAGCATCTGTAACTTCATTGAATTCTCATAAATATGTATTATCACAAGAGAACATGAAAAGTAGATCAGTCCAGGAACCGACGGCAAATCACACCAGGTAGGCCTACATGTCTTCACATCAGAAAGGTGAGCTGTCACATACAGAATGACAGTCCAGCAGTTTAGTTTATTACAAAACTGCAGCATCAGACAGCAGTAAGATCCATTAGTGTCTCTAAAGAGCTGCCAACATTTACGCACAGAGCCACAGCAGTAACTTCATTAGCTAGTTTTATTTTTAAATTATCCCCGACACAGAGAAAGGATAGATCAGGATCTAACAGCAGGTAACACTGCTTTACTTTGAGTCCTGAGCTTTCTTGTTCACTGTTTAAGAAATCAGAAATAAACTGGGTTGTTAGTAGTTTGGACAGATTGATCAGCTGCTATTAGTTTAGATTTAATGCGTGAATCATAAATAGTTCCCGGCTCTCTCCAACACTAAACTAGATGCCGTCACTTTAAAAGATTGAAGAAGCCAGCAATGTTTCATGTCCCATGTCTGAAAGAGGCTTTAAAGATACCCAACTTTCACATGAAAATTTCAAAATGGAGCTTATATCAAAAAAAGAAGAAAAAATCAAACCTGTCACATTTACTTATATCAATACATATAGAAATTAAATATATGAAACATGAAAAAATGTCAAAGTTGAACTTTTTTTTACACCGTTCCTACAATCAGGTCAAGATGCCTACCCTCCAATTTCCTATTTGTCTTATTCTCTAGAACCCTGACCATGCCGCCGTGCTCTGTTTCTCTGGTCTGCCTGCTCCTCCTGCTACTGTGTGGGCTGCTGGGAGGTTTGGTGCTGTGTATCTGCCCCTCTGTGTGTTCCTGCAGTGGGGGTCACCGTGTTGTGGACTGCTCTTCACGAGGCCTAACCAAACTACCGCCTGGTCTGCAGCACAACATTCGCTTTCTCAACCTCTCTTTTAACAGGTAAGCAGCTGCACGTCCACATTCACCTGCATTATTTACACATGCTCTCTTAGACAATGAATGGATTTCTGAGTAAGAAAGAGCTTAGCAGAAACAGAAGAGAAATTAAAGAGGTTAAATGTATTCTTAAGAAGACAGTAAGAAAAAAAAAGAGTGGCGATGTGAACAGTTTGTTAGGTAAAGATTTGGAATGATTATAGGTGGCCAACTTTGAATTAAATGTAGCTGACGTCATTGCCTCCCTATGAATACAACCTTTAGGGATGTAGTATTCATTTTTTCTGTTTATTTTAGATTAATATCACACAGTGACTGCCTGCAAGCTAGTTTTGTTGACCCAGAACTATACTGTGGTGTGTGTTCTGAAGTTCACAGTATGCAGAACTTGACTGTTAAAAATATGTAGTTGCCTGGATAATCTGTGTGAGTCACTAACAATCAGACCACCTGCTTAAATGGTTTCATTATATATATATAAAAAACAAGTAAAAAAAACTGTTAATATAGTGCATCTATGAACCCTCTAAAAAACAGGAAGGACTCTTTCTTCTATCTGCAAATGAAAAGGTGATATATATATATATATACACACACACGCATATATATAGAATTTTCTAAGATGGAATGATTGAAACACATGTCTTCGACTTCTTTGTCACAGAAAATAGTCCTGCCTTTTTGTTCTATTATTAATTTAATTCAGATCTTCTGATAATACGACAAAATCTTCTGGGTCAAAAAATATACATTCAGCAATCCTAATATTTGGTTAAATGTCCTTTGGCCATCTTCCTCTTAACTCGGTGCTTTTGGTAGCTGTCTACAAGCTTCTGGTTGTATCTTTGACCACTACTCTTGACAGAATTGGTCCAGTGAACTAAATCTGTTCGCCTGACGTGGAACTTCAGCACAGTCCACATGTTCTTGATGGGGTTTAACTCGGGATTTTGGGGAGGCCAGGCTGTTTGACCCCAGACCCGATCTCCACTTTAAGACTAAGCACTAAAACCCTCACAAACTTAATTGACATGAGGTGTTGAAATCGTATCAAAAGGAGCACAACACATTAAGAATGAGTATCACTAAGCAGCATTACATCAGAAGTGAAAGTTCCACTTTGTACAGATATTAAGTAAATGTCAGTACAGTGTGCTGCTAAATCCTCTTTCACTCTTTACTTTTGCTTCTAAAATGAATGCAGGGCTTTTTCTTTGACTTTTACTGTGCAGTATTAACAGTTTAATGAGGAAAAACAGTGAAAATAAAGTAAGAAATTAGGAATGCTTGTGGAACACTGCAGAGTTTATTACATGGTCCAAACATAAACCTACCGGAGTGACTTTGCTGCCTCTCTGTCTCTCTCTCTGTCTGTGTGAACAATAGTGTTGACAGGTAACAGCCAATCAGATAGCGCTGTGGGTGGGACATTGCTTGAGACCACAGAGTGAATTCAGAGAGAGAGACAGGTGAATAAGAGCCAAAGGAGCACATTTCTTTATTTTCAGATAATCTGCCAATAAATATAACAATACTAATAATCTAAAAATGCCAAATATCGGCATCAATAATCATCTGGGCCGATAATCAGTCAATCCCTATTCTGTAACAATGGGTCAAAATAACATCCGCATGAATGGACTTAAGGTTTCCCTGTAGAACACTGTATTACAAAGATATGACCAATGTTATTCACTTCACCTGTCAGTGAAAGATCTGTGTACATGTCTTACATACACACATGTATGTGCATGCGCTTCTACATGTTCTGTTTTTGTTGATGTTGTCAAAGAAGTGATAAATCAGGTTTTTGTTTACTATTGAAGGCATAACAGGTAGTGGTGGTTTACTGCCCTGCTCACTATTTATATATAGAAATGTAACACTCTTCTGACAGCTTGCAGGGCCTGGACGGCCAGCTCAGCCACTATGCCCACCTGCGAACCCTGGACCTGTCCTACAACCGCCTGGAGAGTCTGCCCCCTGCCTTGCCACGGTCTCTGTGGGACATTCGAGCAGCAGGGAACCATCTACGCTCGCTGGACAAAAATGACACAGCTTACCACTGGAATCTGAAAGTACTGGATTTGTCAGACAATGAGCTGGAAAGAGTGGTCTTTATCAATAACACGCTCTTAAGTCTCCAAGCTCTCAACCTTAGTCATAACAGGTTTTGGACTGTACCAACAAATATGCCTCACAACCTGGAGAGCATTGATTTGTCACACAACTATCTGGTGCAGATCTTACCTGGATCGTTGGATCGATTGCCGAGGCTGGCTCAAATCTATTTGCACGCTAACCGCTTCTCATGGTTGTCTGAAGGAATCTTTGATAAGCTGATTGTGCTGGAGGTGATAACTCTTGGGGATAACCCCTGGGCTTGTGAAGAAGAAGAAAACATAACAAGTCTCCTCCGATGGGCTGAACAAACCCATGCAACCGTCTTAGGCTGCCCCTGTTACACAAGACCCATCTGTGGGAAAACCCTTCTGGCAACAACAGGGAAGCACTCTGCTCTGTTCACAGAGCCGCCCCTCTGGGTTAACAGCAGAGGTGAGAGGCATGATGGCCAATCACCTGCAAGGACTGCAGATGTCACATCTAGCTACCAGGCAAAATCTGCGCTTTTTGAGACTGGAATTTATCAGGACAAAAGAGGTGTGAATGAATCTGAGGACCATATTTTGTTTGTCTGGACGTCTTCCGCAAGTTTTAACAGTTTCTCCACACACACAAGCACGGCACAACCACGGTCTTCAAGCAAGAAGCCCAAAGTAGCTAACTCACGGAATAAAGGGCATGGACTTCATGTTGAGACTAAACAAACTGTCACCCTGACTATTGTAGTCATGATGACCGCATTCACCACCTTCTGAACCACCTTGACTGCATACAAAACACAACATCTACCCAATTATTTTGGACAGTTAACAAACTATGCTACTTAGCACCCATATCTTCATTTCCCTTGTAAAAACTCTTGTAACTATTACTGCTTTATATCAGTCAACAAATTTTAAATTCTCTACACAAAGATGATCTGTATAAAGACAGAAACCTACTGAAAATACTGAATACATGATTCAACTGGTGTGTTAATGTCAATGCTCAGCTCTTAGCATTAAGTCATGTTTCCACATTGACAGACTACTGTGCTCAATGTTTTCTTCAATGTGATGCTGGTGCTACCATTTGCCCTGATGAGCAATTTAGAACAGGCCTGGCCACTAACATTACATAACCTTTCATAGTTCTAATTGGCCTTCTTGGTTCACTCTTTCACTGAGAGGTAAGGAGCCTAAATGTCCACACAATGGAATGGGGAAAGTTACCAATAAAGGCCTAGTTTAAGACACAGAGGAGTAAAACATATTACACAAGTTACAACAGTATGATGCAATCTCCTAACAGAATGGATGCATCATGCAATACAGTATGTAACTAAATAAACTCCAAGAAAAAATACCAAAGCAAAAGAAAGAGAAAATCATGTTGAAAAGACAAGATGGCCGATCAACATTTCAGCAAACAACCGTTTCCTGTTAAAAATGCTCTGCAAAAGCTCCTTAGATCAAATCCTTCATTGTTGTGTCATTTTTAGTAGCGTAGTCATAGTGTTGGTGCTGCTTTTTTTCTTTAATGCCAAAAGCAAGGATGTTCAAAACTGGCCAATAACACATTTAGTATTCTGCTGTCCTACTTATCAGTTGTAGGTAAAATAAGCACCCGCTCTGTCAGCTGCAGTGGCTATTACACTGGACAGTGGGGAAGAGCAGGAGGTCTGGTCTGGGTCAGGAGTTGAATGACTGACCTTGAAAGCACTCGGCAAAAACGAACAAAAGGGCAGAGCAGTACATTTCCACTGCATTTAGGTTGACATATATGCAAGACTATGTTTGTAAAACTTCATATTTGCGACTTCCCTGGCTGATAATTCAAAATTTGGAGACCTTAAGAAAAATCAAAGAACTATTTGGATATCCCCACAAAAAAAAAAAAAGTTAGTGGACATCAGTTGTATAAAGTAGAAGCGTCACATTTTGAAAGCTATCAGCATGGTGAACTTTAAACTGGAACTCAACAGGGAACATATAAAGCACTGTGGGTCTACAAATCTCAAAAAAATCCCTTGCTGCTTATGAAACTGTTATTAAAATGATGGACTGTTGACTTTGTCCAGATTCAGTAAACCTTCTTTTGCAATTTAAAATAAATGAATATAAATGCAGGTTGACACTTGGTCATTTATGAACTAATCTTTCACAAACTAAATACGATCTGTCACAATCACAACCTTATTATAGCCTCCCTAGGCACACTTGTGTACGTCTTTGTTTTGTTTAGATGGATGGACTTAAGATCTCTGTGCACACAAAGAGATCACATAATGCAAAAAATAACATGAGTGGTAATTAATAGAAGGCGTAGTGGATTTCAGCTATTGCATAGTGGTCACACTTCCTCTGTGTTGGCACATAGGGAGATATAAAACAATCAGAGCTGACTCTGAGGTTATGTCATGTAGCATGGCATTACCTCAAACAGCATCAAGCTCAAAGATTTTTTAAAGCAGAAACTGTTGGGTGGTTACTGCAGCAACGGTTGATAGGTGTGTCCCCATGTAGGAAATGTCACACACTGTACCACAGGCTCTGTGGCTTAACAAAATAAAAAGAGTTCATCAAAAAGTTAAGGCCAGTGGATGTTTATCAGATAGCCAGATACAGTACGTCTGTGTTGTTGAATGAAAAAACACAACCACATGAGAAAATTGGGCCTAAGTTTCAATGGATGATCCATAATTATTTGGTAAATCAAAAATGAAGTAAAGGAATTCTGTTCTTTGTTTCAAAACCAAAAACAGAAAAAACGTTTTAGGTGACAGACTCAAAAGGCACAAAACAAATCAAAGAAGGTCCTTTAAATAAAATAAAAAGGTTTTCTCTTATAACCCAAAAATCCAGTTGCAGTCTATCCGCTTTTTGCTTTCAAACAAATAAGCAAAAAAAGAAAAGAAACCTTAAAAAACTATTTGAGGTTTTATAAATTCCAGCAGACAGGAGAACAGATACAGATCAGAAGTTAAATGTAAAAATAGAAGACAGACACAAGAGACAGTCAGTGACTCAGAGTGGCTCAGTGAACCTATCCAGAGGGCTGTACTACGAAGTGAGGTTAGTGGGTTAGCAGGTATGTTGAGCCTAAAGACAGAGTTTAGTATCATAAAGGTGTCTGTCTTTTAACCTGCTACATCTCCATGGTAGCAGGTGTGACCTGGGTGTGAGGATGCAGTAAGCTGGTCAAGAAATGGCCTGTGAAAATGTCAGGGGAGGGCGTGGCACTTTACTGGGTAGATATATCTGTGGTGCTTCACCTTCTCTCTTCAGATGGCCACTGACTTGTAGCCATTTTCCTTTTTTTCTTTATGGAGCGTTTTTTTCCCTGTAGTGTGGCGTGCTCGTCTTGGTGAGGACTTCAGGCCATGCAATGCCCAGCTTTGCAGCCGTTCTCTTATAGACTTACAGGGGCATTGAGGAAACTGGGTTTGGAGACCTGCTGCATGTGTCTTCTGCAGCTTGTATCTTCCCACCAATTAAGTAATTAACAATATTTGAAGTTAATTTCAGATCAATCATAAGATGGCCAACTTAACAGCTTTGAATCAGGATCGTCAAATTTTGAATCAAGTCGCTTGTGAATACTAATCAACATTTAAG
>OMNN01074473.1:0-12091 GCA_900302755.1 Chromis chromis | reverse complement strand
GTGTGACCTGGGTGTGAGGATGCAGTAAGCTGGTCAAGAAATGGCCTGTGAAAATGTCAGGGGAGGGCGTGGCACTTTACCGGGTAGATATATCTGTGGTGCTTCACCTTCTCTCTTCAGATGGCCACTGACTTGTAGCCATTTTCCTTTAGCGACAACTGAAAGCAATGGCCTTTGGAAGAGAAAGACCACCTAAAGTCATGGTGGACTTTTGTGTGGGACAGAGGTGAGATGGCAGCAAAAGTTTGACCCAGTCCAACTTTAGGGAGCGTTTTTTTCCCTGTAGTGTGACGTGCTCGTCTTGGTGAGGACCTCAGGCCATGCAACGCCCAGCTTTGCAGCCGTTCTCTTATAGACTTACAGGGGCATTGAGGAAACTGGGTTTGGAGACCTGCTGCATGTGTCTTCTGCAGCTTGTATCTTCCCACCAATTAAGTAATTAACAATATTTGAAGTTAATTTCAGATCAATCATAAGATGGCCAACTTAACAGCTTTGAATCAGGATCGTCAAATTTTGAATCAAGTCGCTTGTGAATACTAATCAACATTTAAGTAAATGTAAGTACCAGAGTAGACTGTGTAAACCTCTACACAATGCTAATGACATAACATAGGGATTATTATGATCAAGCTGTTGTGCTGATACTGTGGTAGGCACGGTAGTGGACTATATTATACTGAAAGGTGTTTCTAATATTTCGTCAAGCTCATATATTAGATACTCAAATATTACACACATCTTATGTATAATGTAAAAGAATGTAAGAAACACTACAAGGGAGTCTAATTGTACTGCTGTTATGTATTTATATCTAATGTGCAGAAACACTTGTTCAAGTCCTCTTCTATCTCTAAACAACAATTTAACAGTTGCCATTTTTTTGCACGTTTTATTCGTAGCCATATCCACAAAAGTGCCAGCGTTCTCCACAGTATAGTTATTTGAATTGCTGCTGGATGTTTTCATAGGCTGCAATGATCATGTGAGTTGTTAAAACACAAGTGCTTTTTCTACTAATACTGCCATTACTAAAGTGTTCAGAGAAAGGCAATATTATATTTAAGCACCATTTTGTACTATGAAAAACTCAAAGCACCAGACAGTCCCAGACCATAAAGACTAAATATAAGCTTTACCAAAAAACACAATAAGGCAAAAATCCACAGAGAAGACAGTAGGTCTTACCTGCGGGCAACGTAGTAGAATACTGGATTGCCGGTCTTGGAGGTTCCTGCCTGGTAAAAAATGTTGAGTGTTTTTAAAGCTTTGAACTCCTCTTTCTCATGGACCTGGTGCCTGCAGAACAAACCAGAGAGCTGAGGGTCAGCCAACATTGATTTATTTGACAGCCTTTAGTGCCGTTATGTCAAATGTCAGGTTTTGTAGAAAGATTCTGATATATTTTGGATTATTTCATTATTCTATTCTATTTTAATCCCACTGGACATCAAAGAGACTAACCTGATATTATCTGAATAGTTTTTGTCTGATAAAATATTCAAGTATGGACCATTACATTTATAGCTGTGAACTAAAGTTTACATACGTTTGGAAGGACCATGCATGTCACGGCAGAGTTTCCAATGGCTCCTAGAACTCTGAATTTTCAATGATGAAATGTTTGAAACACATGTCTTCAAAAACATGTGTCACAAAAAGCAATCATGCATTTTGGTTATCTCATAAATTTATTATAGATCTTGTGGAAATATGACAAAATCTGCTGGGAAAAATATATACATAGAGCAATGCCAGAGCCGGCCCCGACTCAATGTGGCACCCTAGGTGAAATTTTGTATGGCGCCCCCCTCTGTCAGTGCTTTAGCAAGTGGATGATAAACACTTGAATCAGGCGCTCTGTCTTTAGAGTACCGTGAAGTGCTTCACACATCTTACACTTTACTACACTCACTTCATTGTTGAATGGCAGGTAGTCATCAGCCCCGCTACTCTTCTCACTCAGGGTACCAAAAACATTCATAACCCTGAACTCCCATGGTGCATTGCAGCACGACAGTTCAGTCCTGTGATTAGCTCTGTGATCGCTTACAAAAGAAATCCAATAGCATTGTTTGGTAGTAATAATAACTGGCCATTGCTTTACATTTGAATCAGTGTGAGCTCTCTCATTTTAAGAGTTAATAGTAATAACTAGTTTTAACATTGTAGCGATCGCAGAGGTGGTAGGCCGGCCCTGAGCAATGCCAATATTTAGTTACATTGTCTTGGCCATTTTCACCTCAGCCATCCACAAGCTTCTGGCTAACCTCTGGTTGTATCTTTGACCACTCCTCTTGACAGAATTGGTGCTACATTTGTTGGCTTTCTGACACAGACTTGTTTCTTCAGCACAGTCCACAGAATCTCAATGAAATTTAAGTCTGGACTTTAGGGAGGCCAGTCTAAAACCTTAATTCTTAATTGTTTACCACATACCTGTGTGTTTTGGCTCACGCCCAACTGCATCCAAGACCCTGGCTGGCTGATAATTGTAGGTTTTCCTGAAGAATGTGGAGGTAATCCTCCTTCATTATTCTATTTACTTTATTTCTACAGTAGGTTTGGTGTTCTTGGGGTTAAAGGCCTCACCTTCTCTCCTCCAAACATATATCTGATCATTGTGGCCAAAAAGCTCAATTTCTGATTTATTTGACCACAGAATTTTTGTCCAGAGGTCCTTGCCTTTGTCCATGTGATCAGCAGCAAACCTCAGTCGAGCCTTAAGGTGCTGTTTCTAGAGGAAGGGTTTCATTCTTGCATGGCCACCTCTCAGCTCATGGTGATGTAAAACACACCTGACTGTGGACACTGACACCAGTGTTCCAGCAGCTTCTGATTATTGCAGATTAGTTTTTTGGTGATTCTTGGGTGACTCTTAACCTTCCTGAACAACTGTCTTGTTTTAGGCTGAGTCTAATGAGTGTATTAATTGGGCCCTTTTAAATTGGTTCAGAGAAGACAGCAGCTGTAGTCAATCTTAATCACGCAGTTAAGAAAATGTGATTAATACAATTGTATACATCACCAAAACTGATCATTTAAGTTGCTGTATGTATATTTTTGTAGACTTTGCCATATTTCCCAAAGTCCTATAATAAATTCACGAAAGGACCAAAATGCATGATTGTTGTTTGTGCCAAAGAAATGTGTGTCAATTATTCCATCATAGAAAAATAAAAGCTGTAGGAGTCATTGGAAACTCAAGACTGCCATGAAATGCATGGTCTTCATAAATGTATGTATTCGTTTTTTCACAACTGTAAGTCTTTGATAAAAGGATACATTTAATATTTACAGCGACAGTGTCAGATATAAAATATACATATAGCTTTGAATACCACTTTTAAGTGGTATAAGGAGACAGACGGACAGACGGACGGACGGAGGGACGGTCAGTCGGTCGGTCGGTCGGTCGGTCGGTCGCAGGCTCAGGACAACAACTGCGGCTGTTGGGACAAAGTCATTATGTTACAGGATGGTAGCAGTCCTACCTGGTCATAAACTCCTCAAACTTGGAGCTGGTTAGATTTAGACTAGACCAGTGAGTGTCAGCCACAGGTTTGTGTTCAGGGGGTCCCAGGTAGGCCAGCAGGGTTGCCATTTTGTCAAAAGGCCGTCTACCTACTGCCTTATGATCCCTGTAAAAAGATCACAATTAATGATTTTATAAAAAACATAATCTGACACTAGTGTTCAGCGACAGACAGAATCATCAATTGTACCTGTTGCTGGACAGATACTGGCCGATCCTCTCCTGGTTGTTCCACAGCAGGCGGTGCAGGGCCAGCACGTTACCGTCACTGATAAAGGATAGACTGTGGTTGACCGAGTCACTGGGTGGAGAGTCAGATGCTATGTCCAAGAAAAACCTGTGGTGGAGAGAGGACAGTACACACTCAACCCATAGACAGGACATATGCTACACCAGGCACCTCACTGCTTTAGTTTGCAAAATTTTTGGTATGTTTGAACTGCATGTCCACACTGTCAAACCCTGCAGATGTCAGATAGAAGGTGTTTCTTGTCCCCATTATCTGCAGCTTTCTGAAAGTAACAAGCTCACATTCAAACCCACTTCAGGATTTGAATTTTGCACACAAGTGGTGCAGCTGCAGTTTAAGACAGAGATATGATGTAACAGTATCCCGTTGTCCTTAAGATTAATGGCATAACTTGGTGCTTGATAAAGTAAAAACTGACATCCAACATTCCTCACAAAGGAGGTGACAGTTCTAATGCACTGATAACTAACTGCTGTATGATTCAAAATTATTACCCTCCTGAAAACATAGACACACTAGCCATGAAATAACCTCCAGTTTCAACCCGATCAGATCCTGGCCAACGTAGTTGAAACCAAAGCTATACTTGTGACCAAACCATAGTTTGGACTGTTTGTGAATACATTCTAACCAAAGTCAAACCAAGTCTCCACAGTTTATCAGCCGCTGTGTGTGAAGAAGACACTCTGACAGGAACTCCTGTGTGCAGACAGTGACCGAGGGTAGTTTGTATCATGCTTCAAGTGTCTTACCTTCTGGCTGAATCAAAGTTGCTCTTCACAAAGTCATTAAAAGGCCTCATGTGTTCTTCTTTTGTAAACAGGACATGGTTTGCAATACTCTGCAGAATCTGAAGGAAAACAAAAGAAATACACAGCACACACATTACAGCAAACTGCTCGTGAACGCAGGTCTACACCTTGACTGTGGCTGGTTTTCACAAAGAGATACACAATCCTGCCTGAGCCTACGTGCTGCCACAGTGATTAGTGTGATCTTCATGTTAACCTGTTGAATGCCAGTCTGTACTCTGGAGCCTCCATCCTGCATGACTAATTAAAACACTTGTTCAACTGCCATCCCACTTTCTTCTACAATTCTAAACAATATTTAATTACACACACAGATTACAAGCTGCCATTGTAGAATGAAAGTTTCTCTCCAGTCAGCTGCATCACTTAGCATTCATGTCCACCAGCCTTACCTTGGACATTAGTTTGAGACCCCGTTCTATCCTAGGTAGGGGCTTCTTGTCCAAGATCCCAGCCTCATACGGAGACACAATGGCTGGGTTGACGAAGCGCAGAAACATGGCGCTGCCCACTGCACCTATGCTGTTCTGAGGGAATCGCTGACTCACCACCTGTGTGAGGGAGGATGGAAGGAGTGGGGGAAGACAAAAGAGGGGAAATAAAGGGGATGTGAACAACAGATGGAGCAGAAGAGAAAGGTATGAAAAGACAACCCAGTATGAGCAAAGGGAAGGAGAACATATTGAAAATGGATTTCAGTACCATAAAGAGAAAAGAAGACAATGATGAGAACAACAAGATACACATGTATCAATATGTGTAGCAGAGCTGACTGAGCTGAGCCATGACCAGAACAGTACAAGATGCCGGGTTCAGGAGGAAGAAGACACATGAAGAGAGACTTGTAAACAATCCCAGTTATGGGCTGTAACAAGAGTGAGAAAGGATCTTACTCCAGTTACATGCCAAGAAAGATGAAATAAAGGAAAAGTAAAACAGGGTACCCAACTGTCTCCTCTCTGTTGGTGAATGATGAAAACCGGAAGGTATCACAAAAAGGGAGGCGAATGACAGATGTAGAGCCATGAGTTGTAGTGCAAAGCAGTGGATGGATGAGCTGTACAGGTGACCATCCAAAAACATTACTAACCGCACATCACGTCTTGCTTTGAAGAAAAGCAGGGCTGTGTGTGACACATTCCAGAGGGGTTACAAAGTAACGTCACAAGTTCCAAAATCGGACAGTCAGTGCTGCTGGGAGTTCAGTTTATCCCTCATCAAGCTGTCAGTCAGTCCAGAAAACTCAAGCATGATTGCAGACAAAAAAAACATGTGAAACATCTATCTATTAAGGAATTTTCATCACTGTGTATCATACTGATGATTAGCAAAAGGGCCCAAAAAATCCCTGGCCTTCAGCCAGACCCAGACTTGTTGAAGATTGAATAATTTAATAACACTAATTACTGTTATCCTTTGTTTTTCTATATATCTGATGAGAAGATGTACAGTATATTTGACATGTAGTGATGCCAAGGGTAATTTCAGTCTATTACAACTTATACAGCTGATGTTTGTAGTTTTGCTGATCGTTTCTGGAAGTAAAACTAACATTGCACTCACTGGGTTCTTTTTTAAGCTCTTAACAGGATTAAAATCAGTCAGACGGGTGAAGACACCCAAACTGTGAGATGATGATGATCAGACAGGTCGACAGTAAATCTTCAGGTTAGTAAACAGCCAACACAGTTTACAAACTCAACTCCTGCTCCAGATTAAACCTACAGAACTTGTTGTAAATATGTGCGCAGTTTTCCTACAGAGTGATGGATTGTCACAAACATTTTGGTTGTGCTCAGACGATGTCCCAAACCGCCTGCCAGCCACTCTGCTATGTGCCCACTTTGTATTTAGTTCATTCAAATTGTTTGTCTACTCTCACCATCATCATTTCTAGAGTGTCACTGCTCCCTGTCACTGTAGAGGGCTGTAGAGGAGTAGGTTAACATTATCTAACCTGAACCCAAAAATGTAGAGCAGCCCACAGGTGGGACGCCCTTAAATGTGACAGAGGTAAAGCCACTCTGGATGTGTCTAGTAAACACTTTCACAGTGGCTGTATGCCAACCTTATACTGCATGTATGCATTCTGTGTCATTCTCTCATCTGTTCAAATTCACTGGATGACTGTTTGTATGTTTTGTGTAAAAGGCTGAAATGGACCGATTGTTTGGAACCACCACAAAACACTTATCAGCAGGGGTTTACATACAGACGTCACCGCTGCAGACAGTGATGTTTTAAGAAGCACTCAGCAGGTCTACCTGAACAGTGTTTTCAATCTGTCTGATCATCACAATGCTTGTATTACCTGTCCTGTTGAAATCTGTTGTAGCAATGTCAGCACATTTTTTTATTTAAGCAATCTTTGATTACAGTGTTATCATATCTCATAGAAATGATGGAAAAATGATGAAAATCTTTAACTATTAGTTGTAATAAACTGCAATTTGTCTTTAATGCAATGTTTACAAAGCTGAAAACTGAAGTAACAGCAACCACAATATGTGCTATGCAATCCTTCTGTCTTAAAGTGATACTTCACCCAAATTCCATCTTTTGTAATCTTGCAATGCTTATATTGAATTCCAGTGGTGACACTTTGTGGCCGTGGCCAAAATGACGACTTTGTCCACAGTGGCTTCAGTAGCCCACGTTTCATTAAAATATGTTGGGGGAAGTATTGGTTTGACAAATTGGCCTGTTGTGAATTTCTTTTTTGGTTTGTGTTTTTAATGAAGTGATAAATGAAGACCGAGAAGCACATCAGAAGTCATGTCCGATAAAGGGAGTACTGACGTTAACCATCACAGCACATGTGGAATCTGCATGCATGAGCACACACAACCATCCCTGTCCAACAAACCAAAGATCTATGTGTGCAGAGTTCCCTCTCCCTCTCGGTTTTAAGCACATTTTGAGGCCCATAAACTAGACTTGAATGTCTTTGTTTTCTCTAAAGAATATATGCTGAGCGTATTTGGCAGAATTACTACAACACTGGCAAAGTAAGCAAATTCAAAGAGTAGAATAGATGCACTGAATAACATCAGGTCTACCACGCTTTTTCATTAACTTCATTTGACTCCAGTAGTCACAGTAGTAGTGAGTGCCTTCAATGGGTGCCTAGAGAACTCTCTGAGGCATAATCTCATCTAAAATGTGAGAAGCACCCATATCTGTCATGCATGTACACTCTGTCAGCTCTCCCAAGACACATATCCATGCCAGAGCTCTGGAAAACAATCCATTATAATTCCAGTTCCTTTAAATTCTAATTTTATAAAATAATTGGAGAGGATCATAACAGAGGAGCTCTGTCATCAGGTGGAGCTATCCCTTGATTAATGTCAGTTATCTACAGAAGAAATCAAGTGACACCACTTCCATACTACTGCAGCTTGTTGTGAAGCACTTTCAAAGTCCTGCTGCATATGTCAGACTGCTTCTAACTGAATTTATTTTTGCTTTTACCGTAATACCTCCTCACTCTGTGTTCAACAAAATGAGTCCAGTTGAAAGTTAAACCTTTTTTGATTAAGTCCTATCACTCTTTTCTTAATCAAATAGGCTACAAGTGAAACTTAATTCAGCACTTTCTGATATAGTGGTAAGCAGTACAGGGCCCCCCAAGGACGCATCAGTTCACCCTTCTTGTTGACTCCGTACACAAATGAACTCAGCATCCAACCTAATCAATTTGTAGTGAAATTCTCAGACAACACTGTCATCCTTAGTCTCCTCACAATTAACTCCAACATTAACCTGGAGTAGACAGGTTGGTGAACTGGAGTGATAAGTCTCATTTGTATATTAATGTATTAATGTCACTTTTATCATTTGCTTATGCAAACATGACTGCCACGTGGAAGTACACCATGAAGATAAGCTTTGTTTTTAATGAAACCCTCAATTTATTCTAAAAATCTGGAATGATTGTTCAAGGTTTTGCTTTTATTTGTTTATATTACAATTTAAATTACCTAAGAATTAGGATGAAACTCCAGTTCTTTTGAGTTCTTCTCTTGGTTATGTGGCCTAGCCCTCTAACAGGCTTCACATTTGGTTTTATGTGGTGGACGGACTTTACTCTGGCCACTGCTTGGCTCCGCCCCTGACTGACACACACGTGGCAAATGTCTGTACAAGAATCCATCAGTGCTCCATTTACTTCAGAGATTCAGAGTTTTTTGATGTCTGCAGGAAAAGTACAGTCCATTAAAGGCTACCATGATGGATTTCTTTTTCTCCCAAATTAGCATATTTTTAGATTTTTAATTTAGTATGTGGCATTATGGGATGGGGCAACACAATTTCAACGATAAATGGGCAAGATTGTGGGTGTGGTGTATTCATCATTATCTGCTATTTTATGCCTTTGTTGACTTTGCTTATTACATGAGAACTGGCACCATAAATGTAATCAAATGTAACCACAACGGGCCTTTAGGAGGTGCAACAATTACAAGGCCAACAGTTAAGACTTGAACCAGCCGGGGATGCTACACATTTCATTTTAAAACATTGAAATTGTGACCCGGCAGCAGTCATGCAGTCGGGATTACATCTGGGTTATACATTCACCATCTATCATTTAACAGTGAGTTTCATAAACTATGTTCTGCGTAGATCAAACTAATACCAACTAGGAAAGCACTTTAGAGATGCTATTCTTGGGAATGAGATTCATTACAAATTGTGGCATTTAATGAAAGTAATGAAAAGTCTATTATGAGTGAACATACATACAAGGTATTAAAGTAGTACTCATTCTCTTAGTTGAATTCACTTGTGTATTCTTGTTCTTTGGAGTTACATTTTGTCTCAAATTGAAACAAATTAGAATATGCCACAACAGGAAATTACTGTCAAAGGCCATTTTGTTTCGACAGCATAATAATGGACATTTAAAATGTGTGTCATGTAATGACAAATGTACTGTTTGCAATGTTTACAGTCTTACTGATGTAGATCAGCCCACTAAGTGTTGTAGGTTCCATCATTCTACCATGAGTCTAATCAATGCCATTTAGATATTTTAGGTCAGACAACAAGACTTTCATGACTTCACCTCCCAGAGTCTATGTTGACTTGTTGTTTTATTACAACCTATTCGTTAAAGATCACTTCTGATGAAAAGCTATTGTTTTAACCATGTTTAGTCCATACAGTATTTATATGCTAGAAGACATCCAATCAGTGAAATAAGATGGGCTCAAAAACAAGGATTCCGATACCAATGCTTTCACAAACCTAAGGAACCAGTTGTGTCAACAAAGCAGGGTGGAGCTTTCTGTATCTATGTTCTTCAGAATCAGTTTAGGGTAGAGTAGTTGTGTAGTATTTGAACAGAGTTGTAGGTAAGCGGGTGTGCTCGAGTGGCAGGTGGTGAGTGAAGATACTGGCAGGGACTTCATAGAGGCACACTACAAAAAGACAATGGTGAAGAGTTATATCTAAGCAATAAAAGTAAATGAAAGAATTATTTTCAACTAAAAAGGTAATTTTGATGCACAAAGATGAGTTTTTAGGGGTTCACATATTGTCTTCAGCCCATCTCATAGCAGCCATTTCATAGTGAAGACATACTGTACACAATTTCCATGGTTTTCAAAAGCTCCCAACTGATGAGTGACAAATTAAAGGAAAAAAACAACATAAAGTATCTTAGTAAGGCGCGGAGCTCCCGCATGCCTCCACAACAGCCTCAGTCTGGCTAGGCAATGATTCCCCTAGTCTCTAAACTCTGCTGGAGAAATGAACACCATTCTTTTAAAAGACATTCCGTCATTGGGTGTTTTGACCAAGTGGTTTAACACATTGGCCCAAAATCTCCCATAGGTTCAACTGGGTTAAGATCAAGTGACTGAGGGCCAGAGCATGTGATTCACATCATTTTTATCATATCATTTAGTGACTATGTTGGCCAAGGGTTTAGAACATTGTCATCTTGGAAGAGATCACTCCCATCAGGACAGAGATGTTTTATCATAGAATAAAGGTGATCACTCAGAACAAAAGTTTACATACACTTGTAAAGACCGTGTATATCATGGCAGCCTTGAGTTTTCAATTACTCCTATAACTCTAAATTTTCTATGATGGAATCACTGAAACACGTGCATCTTTGTCACAAAACAATCACATTTGTAAAAGGGCTTCTGGAAATATGACAAAATCTGATGAGTCAAAATGATATGCTTGATACTGTTCCATGAAAAAGTATTTGCAGAAATCTTCTATTTTAGCATATTTCTCACACTTAAATGATCCTCAAACTAATATTTATATTTATTTCATATCAGACAGAGATAACCCACAAAACACAAAATGCAGTTTTCAAATGATGATTTATTAAAGATTTATTAAACACCTATATCACCCCTTTGAAAAAGTTATTGCCCCCTTTAAACCTAAGAACTGGTTGGTCCCTTGGCAGCAACAGCTGCAGTTAAATGTTTGTTACAGCTTGTGATCAGTCTTTTACATCACCATGGAGGAGTTCTGATCCACTCTTCTCTCCAGAATAGTTTTAATTCAGTCACATTAGATGGTTTTCCAGCATGAATTGCCCTTTTAAGGTCTTGCCACAGCATCTCAACTGGATTCAAGTCCAGACTTTGACTCTGTCACTCCAAAACCTTCATTTAGTTCTTTCTGAGCCACTCAGAGGTGGACCTGCTTGTGTGCTTTGGGTCCTTGTCATGTTGCATTATCCATTTGTACTTCAGCTTTAGGTCATGAACTGATGGTGGATATTCTCCAGGAGGATTTTCTGACAGAGAGCAGAATTCATGGCTCCATCAATTATGACAAGTCATTCAGGTCCTGTGGAAGCAAAGCAGCCCCAAACCATCACACTACCACCATCATGTTTCACTGTTGGTGTGATGTTCTTCTTGTGGAATGCAGTATTATATATACTTTATATCAGATGTAACAGGATCCATGTCTTCCAGAAAGTTCCACCTTTGACTCATCAGTCCACAGGATGTTATCCCAGAAGTCTTGGGGATCATCTAGATTTGTTTTGTAAACGCCAGACGAGCCTTAATGTTCTTTTTGTTCAGTAGTGGTTTGATCCTTGCAACTCTCCCATGATGCCATTTTCTCCCAGAGTCTTCATTATTGTGGAATCATGTAGACGGACCTTAACTGAGGCCAGTGAGGTCTGCAGATCTTTAGATGTTCATCTGGGTTCTTTTGTGTCCTCCTGGATTAGATATCAACGTGCTGTTCCTGGGAAGGTTCACCACTGTTTCTCTATTGTGGATAATGTCTCTCACTGAGGTTCTCTGGAGTCCCAGAGCCTTAGCAGTAGCTTTGTAACCCTCCAGACTGATAGATGTCAATGACTTTGTTTCCCATCTGTTCTTGAATCTCTTTACAACGTGGCATCATGTGCTGCTTTCTGAGACCCTTTAGCTACTTCACAATGCCAGACACGTTCTATTGAGTGATGAGGCAAATACTTTGTCTTGGCACTGTATCTGC
>OMNN01074462.1:0-13006 GCA_900302755.1 Chromis chromis | reverse complement strand
TTTTTAAGATGGTGTTTTTATGTGTGTTTTGTCTATCTCTGTATGGAATGCCTCAAATCGGATCAAGTTGCACTTCGTAATTGCTAAAACTACCTTCAAACTAGGGGTGGGACAAAATATCGATACAGCGATATATCGTCGTCCCTCCTCGTGCAATATGAGTATCGATACGCTGACGCCAAATATCGATACTTTAATTAATATAATAAGGCGCTCTAAACCCTGCCAGATTCCCCTGCCAGCTGCTATTTCCCCAGCGTCACTACTTAATGACTTCACACGGTGGTGTTTATCACATGAATGAAGGAGATTTGAGCCGAAATGAATTGGCCCAAGAAGAGTTTGTACAGGTATAATGGAGGACAGCAACGCTACCATAAGAGACGCCCCATCCACGTTTAAGTCCAAAGTGTGGACCCATTTCGGCTTTGACAACATTGAGGGAACAAGCAAGCTGGACAAAGACTATGCCCTATGCAAGAACTGCCTCGCAAAAGTAAAGTACACAAAACTACACTAAAATCAGTTTTAGATATTGTAGCGATTGCAGAGCCGGTCGCTAGTAGGGGACTGTTGTGCTGCAATGCATTATGGGAGTTTGGGGTTTTATTAATGTTATTGTACCATGAGTGAGGAGGGTAGCGGGGCTGATGGCTACCTGCCACTGTTAACATATTGGCAAGCTACTGTGGGTGCAAGTGAAAGCACCCGCAAGGTGGTACACTCTGGCTCAAGCGTCTTCTTTCCACGCTGTTCATTACATGATGTACAAACATGCAATTGTCATGCAATATATCGATTATCGATGTATCGCGATATTATCGATATGCTGAGCCATGTATCGATATCGTATCGTATCGTGAGGTACCCTGTGATTTCTACCCCTACTGCTGAACGGTTAATTTTCTATGTCATTACGCTACTACTGCCTACAGGCATTGTCGCCTCCAGTGGTGTTATCAGCCCTACATGGAGCGTCAGTTTTCGGTAAAGTCAGGAAGACCTGCCGCCTCGTGGGGTCATTTTATGGTTAGTTAGGGTTTGCTTCCTGAGGAATGGTGAGAAAACTTTCAAATGCCCCAAATGTCCCTGATCAACCTCAGCAGAAGAGAAAGAGCAACAACAAAAATGACAGCACTGAACTTTAACAGTGCGAAGACGCTTGTCTGGATGTTGTCGATTTAACACACTGTTCAAAAATATAAACATATTAGTGTGGACATGGCCTGAAACACAAAGGACACAAATTAAAAATCTAGTTCAACAAACATTTTATTAGATTAAGATAGGAAAAATTTTAGATTTGAGCACATTTTAATGAAAAAATGTTATGCAGTTATTTTAAAATAGCTTTGTGTATAGCTTTACCCTTCGTATAAACACAGGTTAGCATTCACAAGCATGAGTAAACAGTGACAGCAAAGGGAGTAGCCCAACAGTAGCCATTCATGATCATTTCTAGATAAAAAAAAGAGGAAAAAAAGCATAAAAGCTAGAAGTCGGTCAGTGGTGCTGGTCTTGATTATGCATCCCTCTCTCACATTCCTTGCAGTATTACCTCGTAAGGCAATAACACAGGCTCCATTGAGCCCCACTGCACCAACAACAGGATCATTGAGGAAGTGTCGCACAGGCTGGTCACGCATTTTCCACTGACCTCTTCCAGCAAGCCGAGGCAATACAGCAAGCCAAATCTGATTAGCCGCAGCTATGCCATAAATTAAGTGGGCATATAGCAAAAATAATCCAGTGATCCACTTCTCAGCAGTGAAATCTGTGGCCATCTATCAAGCAACAGGATTAGACAGTGCCAGCAAGTGGGGCTTCAAGTTGTCTGCTGTATGTATTATCTGCAATTCAAATAAATATAAAAAGTCTGGGCTCAAGTATTTCTATGATGTTTTGTATTTGAAAACAAGAAAAATCTCATCTCTTAAACTTCTGATCCTATTTAGAGTGGTTTACTTTGAGTGCTGTAGAATTGCACTGACTTATTTTAAGCAGTGCAGAGTACAGCAAGTAATGGGCATTGTGCAGTGGGCATTACTGTACTCTAGAGGGTTTGGGAATTCGTCTTAGGAACTTCCTTTTCACTGTGAAAATAGGAGGGAACATTTCCGGTGCTAAGAAGACTGAATTTTAATATTGCACATTGGCACACTATATCCGCCACGTCTGACTATGTTGATCAAAACAGCCTAAAAAAAAAACCTCATCCTATTCTCACGCTTTGCTCTTGAGTAAAGGGGGTCATGGATACAATAGGAACAATATGTTCCTCTCTGTGTGGAAAACTTCATATATTTATGCATGTTAGATAAGCTGTACTTATAGGCAGAAAAGCCCACAGGGAAAAAGTAGGGAAAACCTTTTAACTCTGCTATATGAAAGCACTTCTTCTATCTACAACTGAGCAGTTAAATGAAAACAGTCTCAGCTGATTCAGCTGAAATGTTTGCTGCCGGTTATGTCCGCCGTCTCACTGGTGGATATTGACCATGCCATGTTACAACCCTATCTACAGCTTCACATGGAGACTGTAGTATTATGGGAGCCAACATAAATCTCATGTGATGACAGCCCTGGTGGGAAAGCACAAGTCCTTCTTTAAGGAGGCCATTGCTCTACTACTGTAGTAAAACAACCAACAACATCAGGTTTACTTGTGTTTAACTCTACTCTGGCATAATTCATATCAGTCCTGCTTGTGTCCATGCTTTTTTATTTGTTGAATTTGTGCGGTTCAACCATTAGTTCAAAAAACACTTTCCTGACACAAGGTGAACAACCAATCATGACAGCAATAGATGTGCAGGACTGAGCAGGATAGTATTAGTTGTACCCAGCTGCTGTTGTGTCCATTGTCTGTACTTTTCTGCTTATTCTTTACTTCCTATTAGGACAAACAGTCAGGTTTAACAGAAAACTAGTTTCCTGGTACAGTATATAATTAGGAAATGGTATACTAAATCATTTGTTTTGTTAATACTACGCTACTTAAGCACCTCTATAGCTGAGTGATTCAAGGCAGTTTTCATTCTTATTTTCAAGCGAGCTACGAAGTCAAATTCCTGTGTTAAAACTGACTTTGCCATGAAACACAGAGATTCAGGAGACAGGCTGCATGTTGCAGCTCGCAGAGTTCAGTGCACTGCTATTGTAACTCTAGACTGACGGCATGATGATAGTTCGTCTGGTGTGGGAGAGGTGGAGTAGGGGGTTTGCATTTTTCATTGAATGGCATGAAAACTGGATTAACTTGTTGGTTTATATGGTGACTGTGCGGGTCACGTCACTGCATTGTGATCTTTAACAATCAAGTCTTTTGTCTGCAAAGAGGCGATGCATGAGTGGAAATCTTAGATAAAGACTTCTATGGGCTGCACATAGAGACATCCAGAACTAAAATGGTCACTTCTATGTTAGATGTGGATTAAAGTTTCATGTGCAGGCGCTCTGCCTAATAAAAACTGGCAGCTTCATCACCTCACAAGGGACATGGATCTGATTTAATTAGTTTTTGATTACTTGGGTGGGCTGCTGGTGCCAGCTGATACAAATATAAAGCACAAATGCTTCAGGTTTGATGGACATGTCAGCATGTTGCAGCTGTGTGCTGGTATCCAGGCAGAAAAGCACCGGAGTAGATCACAGTGGCTGGCACTGAACCCAGTGTCAGGCACTGACTGAATACACAAAGCCGACTGGTTCAGGAACTGCAGGGCATCCCAAAACTTCAGACCCTTCCTTTTCGCCTGCGTCACCGCCAGCCCTGCTGGGATTCCCCCATGACTCCAGCCCAAGGAATGAAGTAACCTGTGAGGTTTTTTTCTCCTGCATTTTTTGGCTGGATAACAGAGTTAAAGCCCCACGTGGCGTACAGGGCCTTCAGAAAAGTAGCTTTTGGCACAAGAACAGCTGAAAAGCAGCCAAGCCACACAGCCTCCCACTTTAATGGCAGGAAAACTTGTGGTGTGCAGACACCGCTCTCATTCACTGTAATACAAACTGTGCTGATACTTACAGGTGGGTTATGACTGAAACAAGTAACACAATGTAGCCCTTAAGCCAAAGCACACACCCTTAAGCCTTGAAGGGAGATTTGAATGGAATGACAGCATAAAAAGCAGCCTTTACAACCCTGTAAAGGATTATAGTTTGATAATAAGAAAACAAACCGGGGTCAGACCTGTCTGTCTTGTCTGAGCATGTTTGTCTGTCATTAATTCACAGCCACTAACCAGTTTAGTGGCCAACTGCCAGTGGCTGCCGCTCGCTCAGCCGTGATGCTCGGAGGCAAACTCAGCAAGCTATTTGCATATGACACTTGCTGCTTCCAAATGTTCTACAAACACTCTTGGGCTCAGATCAGGCATCTGTGATGACAGGAAACCGTCTGGACCTCTGCTTGCAAATGACAACACGAGCAGCCCTTCATCTTTATGTGTTCATTGACCAAACTGAAACGCAGTACAATCTACAAACAACCCAAACCTCTCAGACAGTGAGCACAACTCTGGCTCTGCATGGGTTGAACATGACTAATACACAAACCTGAGTGGGTTTCAGTACAGACTACACTACACATTTGGTTAGAGAAGAGGCCAGAAGGTACCAGTTTACATGTGAATAGAAGGAAGGCAGAGCAAATATACTCTGGGGAATCAAGAGTGCACAATATCAATAGCGAGACAGAATGTAGACACATCACCAGAAACCAAAGCTATGGGAAGACAGACGTGGCCGGTGGCCAAGCAGCAATACATGAGTCACCCACAGCAGCACCAATATCAAGCTGATAGTGGGTTTTGAAATGATGGGAGTCTCTCAGTGGCTTGAAGAACAGTCTGCAAATGAAGACGCTGCAACAGTTTTTAAAAATTTGTTTGATGTATCTTTTAATTACTTTAAAACAGTTTCTGAACTGTCAGGCTTCAAATACCTTGTTTCATTAGACCAATAGTTAAAAACCCAAACGTGGTCAATTAGCAATAACAAGAAAGGCAGCAAAACTTCTGAGGAGAAACTGTTGAGTAGAGGGCATTTCCTCTTAATACATGGCTGATTATTACAGTAGATTTTGATTAACTTTCAGATGACCAGCTATTCCAGCACTGCATTTAATCAATTCAATTTTCCTATATTAATTCACATTCTTACATCTATTGATTCTTCAGTTGAGGTTTGTTTCTGCTACAGAAAAAAACTCCTTTAACCCTTAAGACCTACGGGAGTGCCGGCGATCCCATTTGCATATCTCTTTTTCAATGCTGTAGAATTGCAACCAAATAAGATAGAGCCATAATTCTTTTTGCATATAAAACCCAAGGAGTTACACTTTCATATCACACATCCAACGTGTCCCAGAGCGCTGTTTCCTTCCACTAATGTGTTGCAGAAATCCAGTATAAAGCGCACACAACATAAACATTATAATCTAGACCGCGGGTGTCACATCGCTAAGGTCCGACGTTGGAATATACTTCATCACATTGTGAGCATGAACTATCACGTGGTTCCAGACCCTCACCACACACTCCCTACACTCTCCCACACACACATATATATGGAACCACAAAAACCCGTGCCTCTGTGTTGTCGTGGACAGTATTTTGTCAGAGGTCCTATCACAGCTCCACTGGTGCTATTGAAGTGTAATGTTCGACTTTGAATTTTGGTTGCACAATTGATGTATATAGTGGATATATATGTATATAGTTTACTTTGATGTACATGTTGTCTCTCTGCAAATTGGCTCTTTCTGTATATAGTTATGTCTGATTGTATATGTATTTTGATTTTTTTTTTTAAATGGCACTACAGCATGTAAAAATGTAAAGACATGCTCTGGCTACTTGTTCTATTGTAGGTCTTAAACGGTTAAGGCAAAGAACCTTATATTGAGGTAATACTACTTTATATATTGACATATTCATGTTTACATCAGCTAATGCCAACAGCAGTCTAAAACAGTCAATATTGACAAGTTAAAATGTGTGCAACCACTACAGGTGTTTGCAATAAGGTGATCAAGCAATACGTAGGTGTTCAGTTTCATCAGCTATATTACTTTACAAATGCAGCTTTTAACCGTGACAGTTTATTACCAAAAACATGTGAAATCACAGGGTCAGTTTTATATATTGATCAATCATGTCACGGCCTGCTACTATTTCAACATGTCCCTTTGATGGGAAATGACAGAGGTTTCTAAAAAAGCACGACACGTGTTAGTTCTTCAAATCGAGAGCAACAAGCGCCTTTACATAAACCACATTTCATAACAAGGAGTGCACTAATTAAGTCCAGTCAACATTATGCAAAAGCAAGGGGAGGCCTTTTAAGACCTGAACTTGATCACTGGCCATACGTTTCTAATCCACTATGGGCCAATCACAACCTAAATGCCCCCCACCCCACCCGGCTGCTTGCAGCAGCAGTATTTCTCTCCACTGGAAAGGCAGTGCCGGTCAGAGGATACCATATGCCAGACTGGACCAAACAGATTAGTGTGGCAATTTTTCAGGGGTGATTGGGGCTTGGTGGGGTGTGATAAGAACCCGGAAATCTCCTTTAAAATAGTGCAAAGTTCTGCAATTTAGCATCTCACGCTTTCTTTACGTTTGTAAACCACAACTCAGAAAGAGAAGTTGCATGCACATTGACACGAAAGACAACCTGCCTGCTTAAAAATGATTTGCATGAAAGTCCACTTAACAAATTCTCTCGCCACAAAAGTCTAAAAGTAAACTTGTGACTTTGTCCTTCTTTTTTTCTGTTTCACATTTTCAGGTTTCAAAATCTAATGTCCTCATCTATTTGTGACACTACTGCGAACCGCAGCTATGTCGGAGTACTTATGGTAAAATAAACTTTCATCACGCAAAGAGCATTTCATAACTGAAGCATATGGGCCAACATGTTGTATTATTGCGACAAAAATCCACAGCTTGAATCTTAAAATGCAATCGTGTTATTTTTGAATGGAAAACTGCATTTAGATGAGCCCGGGACAATGGAAACCTCCACCGAATCCTGCCTTAATGATTGTTTTCAGAGCATACACGTTTAAGGTCATTAAGACAAAGTGCTATACGTGGCTTTAAAATAAAACCTGCTTCCTGTGCCTGCCTGTGCTCCCCCACCCCCACTTACTTGGTGAGAAACTTTAACACGAAACCAAATGCCAGGCAGTTTTGATTGTGGCTGCGAGCTTTACCAGCTTCACGTAACCAAGTGGGCTTTACTGACAAAGCGCTGTCCGAGGACCTCTTGAGCTCCTATAAGGATGAAAAGTTTACTGGGCCTTTTCATGCCTGCTGACATCATGCAGAGGAATACAGGCTCTTTATGTACAGTGGATTTTCCCACCACCCTGCTGCAGGACTTGAAGGCAGCTCATTGTGTCCAGATCACTCCCCTGACATGCTGGACTTGTCTCGTGGATGTTTTGACTTGACTCGTCTTGATCTCAGCCACTGAAAGACGCTGACAGACTCTTTTATACACCTACTCCACTTTTGTTCCACAGAAACTCCAAACTTCTGCGAAATTATCTCACTTGGAGGTCCACATGTTGACTATTTATGTGCTCTTGAACAGAACTTAGATTTGCTCTGGTGGGCCTTACCACTTTTCAAAGGGAGCAGCAAAAACAAACCAGCAAACTAGCTTCAAATTCATTCATAAAGCCACCCAGCTCTCTGCTGTGACCCCCCAACGTGACATTTTGGCAGGCCAAACTTTCTGTGAAGGCCCAGCTGTACATGCTGTCACATAAACTGGCTTTTATATCTAACTTAAAGGGCAATAGGATGTACTTATGTTACACAATCACATAGTAGATGTTTAATGGCGCTGTAAAATGGTGGGTTCAAGTTGTACAGGACGCGCCGCTTGCAACACTGAGCAAAAATCATTTTAAAATCGCTTTAATATACATTTTTTTTGCCCGTAAATCTTTAACAGCAAACACAGTGGTTTATCCGCTATTGGCCTATAGCGAAAACAGCACTGTGAATAATGTTTTAGTCATATAAAGCGAAGTAAGAAGCCAAGTTGCTGACATTAAATGAAGTTAACGGTCCGAATGTGAACGTTGGATACGGTTGAACGGATACTAGCTGGCATTAAACAGTGCTAGCTGGTAACAGGCTCACTTTTATTATTTATACTATTATTGACTACTATTATTTACTATTATTTTACTCACTATATTCGGTTAGAAATCATTGAAAACCGCTAAAAAAATATGTATCAAACACCGCCTTTTATTAAATTTCACCACGAAAAATAGTCCCCTTCCACCCGGCGTAGGTTAATGTACATTCGTTGGCCGAGTTACGGCAGTTGCGTCCATCCGCTACCTTTGCAATAGGCTATTGATCAGACCGTTTGATAATGTCGTATCGATTAAAAATAGCTCTAAGTGACAAACAGACGCAGAAGAAAAATAAGGAAGCTAAACAAACGAAGATGATTTCAAGAAGACAGCGCATGTATTGATAAAGCAAAGGGTTTTAATAAAGAGAGAGATGTAAACTTACCACATCGGCTTCCGTTCGGTTTTGACACTCTTTGGAAGCGGAAGAAACATTCCTGTTGTCCGCCTCTGAGTCCCGAGTCTCCCCCTCCGGTTTACACGCAGAGAAAACGGCACCGAAGCGACGAAGAGCAGCGCTGGTCCGTGTGTTTATCGGCTAGAAATAAAGTGGTTTCATGTGACTGCATGATATCCACGCATTCGGCCTCGGCGTGTAATTGTGTTTTCAGAGTTTGAGCGTCGCTCCGAGACAGACAGACAGACAGACAGACCGAGAGAGGCGTGGAGAGACTCTCCGGCCTGCACAGTCACATCATTGGTTGACAAACAGCCATCAGATGCAAATTCCTAACCTCTGAATCAGCAGGGTCCAGCCCCCCGAGCACCCCCACCCCCCGCAGCAGGGGATGTCGGTAAGTGCCAGGGTGTGAACTGTAAAACGGGCTGGGAGCGGGCCAGAGAGCTGGAGGAACCTCCTGCACTCATGCTGCACATTTCCATCTCCCTGCAGGATTTCACGTGTAAAAATTAATAAATCAAGCGAAATTAAAAGCAGCAATACCACTTAAAATCAAAAATACACTCTGTAGATAAAGACAAATGCTAGAAAACGGGGTTTATATAGTCTGCTACATCTCATATGCTCATTATAGGTGTTTAAAAGCTAGAATAAATGTTATATATAGTAAATATAGTGCAGTGTAGTGCAAGAGATCCAATGTGGTGGAAGCCAAGTACCCCCAGAACTCTACTTAATTACTGTCCTTGAGCGCCCACTAAAAACACACACTATATTTTTACAGATTGTCTGTAAAATACAGTGTCTGGACCACCAAGAAGTCACACAAAAAGAAAGAAAAACAACAGTTTTACACATTGTTACGTGATTAATGTTAAAATACTAACTAATTTGACTAAAGGTCAGCCATTTAAGTCGTTTTTCTTTGTGAGAAATAGTAGTTTTAAAGCTTTTGGCTGTAGATGACACCTTTTAAAGCAACCTGATCACCTTCGATGGACGTTTTTAACTATTTGTGTTAATAAATTAAACCGCAAAACAATCTGCAGATTAACAGATAATGAAACTAGTCATTGGTTGCAGCACAACTAATTATGTTTAGCTAATTTCTGATTAAATACTGGGTACTTTTGCATCTTCTGGCCTCTAAAAATCCTTCAAATTGAATACATTTAGAAGAAAAAACTCCTGCTTTGGTTAAATAGTGACTAACTCTGATGTGGAGAGGACACAAGTAGAAGATAATTCACTTTACAGGGAGCACAAATGGAAATAAGCAGCCAGGGTAGAAACACAAATGTCTGTTTTTAGCGCTTTACTCTAAACTTTGGCATGAATACTTTACATTTACATTTTTACATTATTTTTTTTTTTAATTAAATTTTGTGTATTTAAATAAATTTGTGTGTTACGTCGGTTTCTGTGTTGATATTTATAGACAGTCCCTTAGCGGAGAGCTGATTAATACTGCTTGGTGTCACATCTACATTGACTAGTTTGATTTACCCTGCTTTTAATACCATTGTTTTATACAGTTACGGTTCATTTAGTTGATCTAAACTGTCGATTTCATTCTATTTCATTGAGCTTGTCAGTATTCATTTTGAAAATACGAGGGTGGTTGATGCAGTTGCGGGGAACTCACGAACTCCAGCTACTTACCGTCAGAACATGTCAACTCAATACAGTGAATTCAATCTATTATTACCACTAAACACGATGGACGCTGATGGTTGTATTTGACACAGAAATGTTGAAAATACTCATTGCTGTCGTCTGTTTTACATTAAAGCCCCTCATTATTAGCTGGAAGTTGAAGAACCTGAATTATTCATGTTAAATGTCTTTATTATGTTGTGTAGGACTAGATGTTGATATCCCTTCTTGCCCACATGAGACACCTACTTTCCTAGGTGTGTCGCTCATAGGCCCACGACACCTCCAGAGGGTTCAGCAGTGAAACCCAGCATCCCAGGTTCACCCTTTTCGTCCTTTCTTTTTGTCCACAGCCACTGACTTCCCTTTTCAGCAGCTCTGGAGAGGTCCTTGATTGCCAGCCGGTGGTCCTTCCCACGCACTCCCATCTCCCGGAGAAGCCTGGATGATGAGGTGGCTAGAAACCCTCTGCAGTCTATAATAATAATAATAATGCATTGGTTTTATATAGCGCTTTTCTAGACACTCAAAGACGCTTTACATTGCATTATTCATTCGCTCCATACTCGATGGTGGTAAGCTACGTATGTAGCCACAGCTGCCCTGGGGTAGATGACGGAAGCGAGGCTGCCAATCTGCGCCATCGGCCCCTCCGACCACCACCAACCACTCACTCTCACATTGCATTCACCCAATTTGAGAGTGTTTAGTCTTTTTTGGTGCCCAAGCTGCAGAAATATTAACCTTTAAAAAAAAAATTCTTCTTTTTTTTTGAGTGTATAATAACCACACACCTCAATGTGCACTGTTGTAATGAGTCAATCAATGTTATTTCCCATGGGAGCCTCATAATACAACAGGGATTACGTACTCCGCTCCAGTCTATACATCCGGTGAACGTCCACTCCCTGGCAAATAAGATGGACGAACTGCTGCTTCTCAACACAAAAAACACGGACTTTAGCAGATCCACCGCGCTGTGCTTCACTGAAACTTGGCTCAGTGAACACATCCCGGACGTCGCACTACGGACAAACTTGGCCAATAAAGTTGATTATGATTATGATTCAATCCGATATCCGGATGGCATGATACATGTAGGAAACACTACAGCACCACAATGAATTTGCCAGGATTCAGAGGCTAAATCAAATTTTCCATATCCTCTGTACGAAGCCCTAACATCCTCTGGTGTTCTTTAGTTAAACTGTTAAACACTCCGCTGTGTTTGCCCTCTTCTGTCAGGTGTGTTTGAGGTATCGCCTTACACAGGGAAGCCCTACACCCTCCCCGACACTAAAATATTGACTTTGTTTCCTCTTCCGACTGACGGATGCCCCGAGTGCTAAGTGCTGTGTTCGTGTAGACAAACACAAATGGACACATGCACGCACACATTTGCAGATGGATTGTGCGATCTTGCTCTCAAGTCAAAGGCTGACAGATACATGGAGTGAGGCCATTGGTCAATAATTTGATTGACAGGCGGCCATGAGCATCTCTGACCTGAAGGACCTGAAGGGCAGAGAGAGACAGAGAGGTTTTGATGTTTCGCAGTTTTACTATGGAAATAACCGCATTATCTTATATAAGCTTCTGAACTCCAAGCAGTTCCTGGGCATGTTTTCGCTCCTGTCATGTTGTCAGTCACTGTGGGCTCATTATTCACTGTAATATAAAGTCCTGCACCTCTATGGAAATAGAATAGAAGTAGAAAGAATGAAAAACGGTCTCCTGTACGGTATAACACAGTTATAATGTCATAAATTACAAAAACAGAAAAAATTTAAGTTGATTGTTAACTTCGCAAAAATTGCAAAAACGTGGAGTCAACATGTACAACATTTTTTCAAGTGCCCACAGGTGTTACTAATATTGGAAAAAGGAAATGGTGACTCTACATCCTATAGATATTTCATTACTTAAATTATTAATCAGTTTCCATACTTGTCTCCCATCTGTTCTGTGTACACAGTAGGGGTGTAACGGTACACAAAAATCACGGTACGGTTCGGTTCTCAGTTAAGGAAAAAAAAAAAAAAAAAAAACCCTGCTTGTAATTACGGAGTGATTTTTTATTTTTTATTAAGATTTAGTTTTGGCCTTTTATGCCTTTATTGGATAGGACAGTGGATAGAGTCGGAAACGGGAGAGAGTGGGGAAGGACATGCGGTAAACGCCCGAGGTCGGAATCGAACCCGGGACAGCCGCTACGCCTCTGCACTTGGGTCACGCGACATAACCGTTAGGCTATCGGGGCACCCCATTAGGGAGTGATTTTAATGACAGTGGAGCGTCTTCCAGCTCTGACTTCTTGTTGTTAGCATTAGCCATCCCATTCGCTAGCCATACAGACTAGGCTTATCACAGAAGCGCTGGCAGGAGAACAAACGGTCCGTCACATCCTGTGGTCCACTGGAAACTCCTACTTGTTTTTAGTTCCGCAATACTGTGCAACTGTGAGACGGAGAAGGTCCGCCATAACTGTGGGTGCAATGAGTTATTTTTTAGTTTTTTTAGAGAATCTGGCTAGAGGAAAGAGTACATGTTTGTTGAATTTTTAAACAAGATGTGTAGAAAAAATATCAGTTTTACGCTAATATTTGGTTACATTTCTCAACCAAGCGGCTTGAATTGCCCCCTGGGGACAAATGCAGTTTTTTGAATTTGAATTTGAATGTAACAGATGAGTAGTTCAAGGACCATTGGAAAGATGAAAATGTGATGATTTTTTTCTGTTTCTACAGTTTCTCTCTCATAACTGGTGTTGGTGTTTTTTTTAAACAACA
>OMNN01074456.1:3709-17639 GCA_900302755.1 Chromis chromis | reverse complement strand
CAGAGTTCCAGCCTGATGCTGAACCTGAACCTGAAGCTAAATCTGAACCTAAACCTGAACCTGAACCTGTACCTGAACCTGAACCTGAACCTGAACCTGAACCTAAACCTAAACCTGAACCTGAACCTGAACCTGAACCTGAACCTGAACCTGAACCTGTACCTGAACCTAAACCTGAACCTAAACCAAAACCTGAACCTAAACCAAAACCAAAACCAAAACCTGAACCTAAACCAAAACCTAAGCCTGAACCTAAACCTAAACCTAAACTTGAACCTGAACCTAAACCTGAACCTAACCTTCGTTTTCCCAAGATCACTCCCCTGGGTAGTCTGATTATCTGTTCCTTGTACTTAGTAGTCTTTGTAGTGTGTATTTGCCCTCAGTGTAAAAAACACCCTCTTCACTAGTTTCTGGTCACTTCGTTCTCATTAGTGTCTGAATCTGGGTTCTCTCCATAAAACCTGTGACACTAGCAGGTTATCTAGCAGGTTATCTTGGTGACCAAAAGTTGGCAATGAAGCTACTGCTGGATCAAAAATAAACATGAAACCAGATCTTATCTCATCTTCAGACTGTATTTTTTTTAGGGCCTTCTGTGGAGATGGATCACATCTACGTCACAGTGGTGAGTAAATGTGAGACACCTGAGGTTCATTAGTGTTTGTGAAAGCAGCTGATTGACACAAACTAAACTCCTCCTCTTCATTTTCATCTTCCATCTGCAGTCCAACCGAGTGATTGAGGAGATCAGAGAGGAGGACGGACAGAGCAGTTCTCCTCCTGTGGAAATATCTTCAATTTACTGCAACGCCAAATACACCAAACCAAATGAAGCTGAAGACACCTCTGCTTAACCAGCTGTAATCTGAGCAAAGTAAGAAAACTGTGGTGAGATTTTAACTTTCAGGTCAGAACTCCGTACAGTTTAGACTTCATCAGGCAACAGCGAGTCATTTTTCAATTCCCAAACGAAAGATTTAATGTATCCTAGTCAGGTAAAGTAGTATTTTATGTCATCACAAAAAAGTGAATTTCCTTACAAAACAAGAGTCTTAAGTTTGATCTTCTTGTTTTCTTCCAGGCCGAAGACGACTCCAGTAAACTCCATTACACTGAGGTGGATTTTTCCAGTGTTCCTGCCTCTTTTATCAACAGCGCCCCCTGTGGTGATGTAGATAACGTCCTCTACTCCCCCCTTCAGATAGATGTGACGTCTGCAAACAACTTTAGAAAAGCTTCATCTCCTCTGTACTCTACTGATGCTTTACAACGGTAGTGTTGTGAGATTTCATGACAAACTCCTTCATGTCATAACTGCTGTTTAAACAGTTGCTTCTTCATTTTAGCTTATTTTCAAGAATAATTAATTCTGGTGTATTTCCATTGGTATTTCAGAAATATTTTCAAATGTTACAATTTTACACAATTTTACAGTTTATTAATTGACGATAAACATCAGAAACCGTTATTGTTGTAAATGGAATTCACGTTGGGCTCCCTGTCTTTAAAAACACAAGTACTAACAAAATTTGGAACATGTACATTTTTGACAAGTGCATGTTGAGCACAATGTTTGTCAAATAAGCTAAATAATATGATGCTAACCTGCACTGATGTTATGTGATTTGTTTACTTCCATAGCTTCTTATTCGTTTCCTTCAGCACTGACAGAGAGTAAACAGTCGTACTCTGAATAAAAAAGAAACAAGAAACTAAATGTGTTCTGTGTATAGAGATGAAGATCAGGTCTTTCTGTGAACTGTTGTGTTGCTTTTGCATATGTATATAAATATAACCACTCAACTGTTCATACCAAAAACATTGTTTTAGAACAAATAACACAATAAAAAAAACCTGTATTTTACAATTTTTTAATGAAAATAAACCTGATATTGAATTGAACATTGGTGGTTTTTACAGTATATGGTCTTTATCTTTTACAAAATATTTTGGTTGACTCTTTGACTCCACTTTTGAAGTGAAAGTGCAACTTGCTGTAGTCTTCACTGTAGTTCCTATGATACACTACAGCAGGTTGATACTATTGAAGGTCAACTCCATGTTACAAAATATGGCCACTTTTTTTTTTCACTGCTGGATAAAGTCCTGCACCTCTATGTGAACAGAACAACCAGGACACCACGTGGCTGCATCTGTGTTTAGTCACTTTAAAGAGGGTTAATATTTATGCAATTACTTATTTCAAGTTTTATGTTGTTAATTATTTGACATGAGTTTGTAGAAATCTGTTTTCACTTTGACATTAAAGAGGCTGTTTTTGTAAATTCTCATCAAATTCTCTGCGGTAGAATAAAGAGGTTAAAGAAGAGGGGAGGAGTGTAGAGCTGAGTTTATAGGAGGGACCATCTTTAAGAGAAGTGACAAGTTCCTGGTTTGTCAGAGAAGAAAGAAGAGAAGCAGCATTAAACCATCAGAGCCTCAACATGAAAGTGTGGACCACTTTTTTCTGCTTCCTCTTCATCGGTGAGTTCAGTCACTTCTGATTTCTGTCCATCTTTGCTCTTCTCAGAGTTATTTGTCTGTATTTCTTTTGAGTTTAATTAATCCTAACTCTTGTTGGCATCTTTGTTATATCTGCCATCCAGTAGTGTATGTTTCTGTTGCTTTGGCACAAACAGAAAAGACAGGAAACTTGTAACCATCAGATAGACTCAGAAAAATACATTTACAGTCACAGAAGTAAAACATTTCTAAAGCTATCCAGAGTCAATGGCTCTTGTTCTTTGCAGTTTGCCAAAAATATTTAGTTTAGTGCTGCTGGTTAACTGAATGTAGAGTTGATAAGCTACAGTAAACCACTGACAGCATGTTGATGTGAAGCAACACATTGAAAACTTCATTTCACTTACAAAGATACAATCAACAGATGAAGAAGACATCAGACACAGGAAAAAAAAAACTAAGGAATTTAAGTCAAGGTCAAATTTGTAGGTTTTACTTGGGCTTTTAACTGCATCTCAGAGTTTTCCTCATGAGAAACAGGATATTTGTTGTTTGCACATCCAAATATTACAGTAAAATAAATATGCAGTGCACTGAAGAGAATTCATTTGAAAACATGAAAAACAAATAAAATCAGACTGCAGTGTGTTACAGGACAATGTTAGTAACTATTGATTGTTCATCTTTTTACCAGCACTCCAGGATGGAAACGCTCCACTTGTCAATATAGACGGCGAGCTCCTTACAGCGTTGGAAGGACGGGACATCACAGTTGAATGCCCATTTCCTTTCTCTGGACGCACAAAGTTATTCTGCAAGGAAACATGTGAAGAAGGAAACATTCTCATTGAAACAACAGAGGACACAGATCAGAGAGGCAGATACAGAATTCAATATGAAGAAGGATTTTTTCCATCAAGTTATACAATTCTGTATGTGAGCATCAAACAACTGAAGAAGTCTGACTCTGGTCGCTACAGGTGTGCTTTGGGCAGAAAATTATTCTCGGATAGAAACTTGGATTTTGAGATTTTCGTCACAGAAGGTGAGTTTCTACTGAAAGTTGCGTTAATGAACCCGTCAGTTCATCTTCCAGCAGTATTGTCATGATTGTAATTGTTTCACCGTTTACAGCTTCAACCACTTCAGATGAAAACTTGACTTTTCGGCCTTCAACCTCCTCTAAATCCTCCGAGCACGTCGACTCATCTCCTGCATTTCCAGGTACATCATATAAATAATCCCCCCAGATGAATCCTCTGCTGACCGCTAGACACAGTCAGTGCACGATAGTGACAGTGAAGTATTTTGATGTGCCTTTTTGACAGCGCAAATGAAGTTTCTGTAGTTTTATATAGGAATATACATATAAAAGCTATTTTGCACTGTTCACCTGAGTCTACAAGTGTTCTGTCCAAATATCACTGTCACAGTGGTGGGTTTATCTCAATGCAACCATGAGGAGCATTAAAGTGTCTGAATGACAGAATGTCGTCACTTTAACAGATTAATGTTTGATGAAGAACTCAGTGGCTCTAAAGTTTTTCTGTCATGGCTGATAAGCAGTTTATCAGGTAAACATAATCAAACACGTCTGCAGATGCACATGTTACATAACATATATATGCATAAACTGTATCTGTGCAGGTGCATGAATGTGTAGCTTGTATGTATAAAACTTGTGGCTCCACATCTACTAAAGTGTCAGAATAAAACCAACCTGTTCTCCTGTTAACACTCCTACAGATTTACTGCTGTATGCAGGTCTGATTCTGGTCGTCAAGATCTTCATACTATTAATACCTTTGCTGACTTTCTGCAAGAAGAGAAGATCCACCAAACCTAAAGGTGAGGCTACAGAAAAAACACAGAAATTTCATCACTTCATTACTGCTCACTGACTCGTATTCGAAACTTACCTAAACCTAAACCTGAACCTGAATCTAAACCTGAACCTGACTCTAAACCTAAACCTGAACCTTTACCTGAATCTAAACCTGAACATAAACCTGAACCTGACTCTAAACCTAAACCTGAATCTAAACCTAAACCTGAACCTTTACCTTTACCTGAATCTAAACCTAAATCCGAATCTAAACCTAAACCTAAACCTGAACCTAAACCAAAACCCTCACCTTTATCCAGGTTAGTGAGTAACAGAGATCGTGTCTTTCCAGTGACAGTTTATGACGTAGGAAAATCTCATCATGTTCATGTTTCCATTGTCTTTTAGTTGATCTTAGTTGTCTTAATGTTTTAGTATTTCATATTCATTTTATTCTAGACATTCATATTACAACGCTGTTTAGTTGTTTTTAGGCTCTTATATGTTTTATATGAACATTGTATCCAGTTTTCTGTTTTGCTTTTTACAAATATTTTTGCAACACTTTGGTCAACTCAGGTTGTTTTAAATGTGCTGTAAAAATAGACTTAAGTTGATTTAATCTTAAGGAAATAACCAGCTTTGTGTGACTGTGTGACTAGTTCTAGCAGGTTATCTAGTTTGTTAACTAGCAGGTTATCAAGCTCCTTAACTAGCAGGTTATTTAGCAGGTTATCTTGGTGACTAATTGTTGATAATAAAGCCACTGCTGGTAACTATGGACCAAAAATAAACATGAAACCAGATAATATCATTTCCTCTTGCTTTGCACCTTTGTCTCTTTTTCATCCATCTATGAGGTTAAAGCCAAACCTCACAGTCAGGCAGCAGTAAATGAAAAAAACAGGAAGACTGAGTGGTTGTTTTGTGGGTTTTTTATTTCCTGTCTAATCTGTATGGTCACAGCTCCTCTTGCATTTGAGCTGAGTTTTTTTTTTGTTTTTTTGTTTGTTTTGTTCTGAGCAATATCGGGAACAAGATTAATAAATCTCTATCTTATCTTATCTTATCTTAGATTGTATTTTCTGTTTTTCAGGGCCTCATGTGGAGACGAACTACGTCTACGTCACAGAGGTGAGTAAGTGTGAGACACCTGACTTTCATTAATGTTTGTGAAAGCAGCTGATTGACACAAACTAAACTCCTCCTCTTCATTTTCATCTTCCTCCTGCAGTCCAGCCGAGTGTATGAGGAGATCAGAGAGGAGGGCAGACAGAGCAGTTCTCCTCCTGTGGAGACGAACTACGTCTACGTCTCAGAGGTGAGTAAATGTGAGACACCTGAGCTTCATTAATGTTTGTGAAAGCAGCTGATTGACACAAACTAAACTTCTCCTCTTCATTTTCATCTTCCTCCTGCAGTCCAGCCGAGTGTATGAAGAGATCATAGAGGAGGATGGACAGGACAGTTCTCCTGTGAAAATGTCTTCGCCTTACTGCTACACCAAATACACCAAACCAAACAGAGCTGAAGACACCTCAGCTTAACCAGCTGTAATCTGAGCACAGTAAGACAACTGTGGAGGAATTTTAACTTTCAGGTCAGAACTCTGCAGAGTTAAGACTTTATCAGGCAACATTGAGTCATTTTTCAATTCCCAAACAGAAAGATTGTATGTATCCTTGTCAGGTAAAGTAGTAGTCATTTCTGTAGAGTTTTCATGCCTATTGTGTAAATTATTCAGGTAAAAATCCGACCATAGATAATACTGTAGAGCCTTAACCCAAGTACCCAAGACTAGTTGTGAATGAGTCTTTTATTGTTCAGTTGACCAGTGAAACAAATAATAATTCTGCTTCATTGCACAGAAAATATGTAGCAGGCTGTGGGCAAAGAGAGAAATGCTTCAAATATATGCACTTAAACAACCTTTATATCAGTTCCAATGTGTATTTTTGAATAAATCTGATGAATATCTGTAGCGTGGGATTAATTTAGGCTAAAAATAAACTGTCATTATTTTCTGGTTGGGCAAAAAGTGAAAGTTACTTACTGTCCAAAATACACTATATTGCCAAACGTATTGGCCCACCCCTCCAAATAATTGAATTCAGGTGTTCCAATCACTTCCATGGCCACAGGTGTATAAAATCAAGCCCCTAGGCATGCAGACTGCTTCTACAAACATTTGTGAAAGAATGGGTCACTCTCAGGAGCTCAGTGAAGTCAAGCGTGGTCCCGTGATAGGTTGCCACCTGTGCAATAAGTCCCTTTGTGAAATTTCCTTGATACAAATATTCCACGGTCAACTGTTTGTGGTATTATAACAAAGTGGAAGCAATTGAGAACAACAGCAACGCAGCCACGAAGTGGTAGGCCACGTAAAATCACAGAGCAGGGTCAGCGGATGCTGAGGAGCACAGTGCACAGACATCGCCAACTTTCTGCAGAGTCAGTAGCTACAGACCTCTAGACTTCGTGTGGCCTTCAGATTAGCTCAAGAACAGTGCGTAGAGAGCTTCATGGAATGGGTTTCCATGGCTGAGCAGCTGCAACGGAGCCTTACATCACCAAGTGCAATACAAAGCGTTGGATGCAGTGGTGTAAAGCACACCGCCACTGGACTCTAGAGCAGTGGAGACGTGTTCTCTGGAGTGACCAATCACGCTTCTCTGTCTGGAAATCCGATGGACAAGTCTGGGTTTGGCGGTTGCCAGGAGAACGGTACTTGCCTGACTGCATTGTACCAAGTGTAATGTTTGGTGGAGGGGGGATTATGGTGTGGGGTTGTTTTTCAGGACTGGGGCTTGGCCCCTTTGCTCCAGTGAAAGGAACTCTTAATGCTTCAGCATACCAAGAAAGTTTGGACAATATCATGCTCCCAACTTTGTGGGAACAGTTTGGGGATGGCCCCTTCCTGTTCCAACATGACTGCCACCAGTGCACAAAGCAAGGTCAATAAAGACATGGATGAGCCAGTGTGGTGTGGAGGAACTTGACTGGCATGCACAGAGTCCTGACCTCAACCCGATAGAACACCTTTGGGATGAATTAGAGCGGAGACTGAGAGCCAGGCCTTCTAGTCCAGCATCAGTGCCTGACCTTACAAATGTGCTTCTGGAAGAATGGCCAAAACGTCCCATAAACACACTCCTAAACCTTGTGGAAAGCCTTCCCAGAAGAGTTGAAGCTGTTATAGCTGCAAAGGGTGGGCCAACTCCATATTAAACCCTACGGATTAAGAATGGGATGTCATTAAAGTTCATGTGTGTGTAAAGACAGGTGGGCCAATACTTTTAGTAATATAGTGTATATGTACACAGCAGAATCATTCACATAAGAACTAAAAGTTTCTTAAAAGGATCATCATTAGAAATGTATAATTTGCATTGCTAAAACAGAAAAAGAAGCATGTCTGTTTATTACAAGGGTCATTCCACTTCAGATCATTAGGTTTTTAGAATAATTTCTGCTCGACCATCTCTGATTTGAATGTATTTTGTATCATTTTGTCAACAGTTTAATGGTAAGTCATCATATTGTAATTAATTTAACTGGTTGTTTTTAAAATGTTAACTGCCTTTTTTTAAAGATTCTTAAGATTCAATGTACATCATTTTACCCAGCCAGTATTCATTGTTTATGACATTACATACAGTCAAAATATTTACTATTTCACCTTTACACAGGTAGATAAGTTAGTTTACTTCCTACTTGAGTTTGTTATACTGTTAACAGTTCAGTATGAGATCCTTCACTTTGGCCACAGGAATCATTGGTTCATGTAATTCCATGCAGATGCGTCTTTTCACCACAAGGGGGAGAACATGAGTCATGTTTTGTCATAAAGGCTGTGGTGGAAGACATACTGTATAATGTACTGATCTATCCTGGTGCTTGGGTTTTGCTAGAACTTTACCATAAGTGCTATTATTTATGGGATATTTTTACACTGTATCATACGTATGTAAAACAGTAAAGATTATAATGGTGGTAACTCATGTTTTTCTTTACTCTGCCAGGCTACATCCACTACCAGCCATCTAAGGACCGTGTGAGGCCTCACCTGCTGGAGATGCTCGTCCAGCTTCCTCCCAACTCCGTCACTGAGGTCACAGTACAGTTTGAGAGGGCTCTGCTCAAATGGACCGAATACACGCCTGATCCCAACCACGGCTTCTATGTCGGGTATGAACACAGGATTTATCCACGTGTTTCTCAGAGAAGATTTCACATGTTGCCGCAAGCATCATGTGAAATCTATAAAGTTGTAGATTTGTTCTCTTTTTGAGTTATTGCATTCATTTTTGAGGATTTAAAGTTTCTATCCAACATTCAAAATGACTTTAATCTGTGTCTTTAACATTTAGGTCTTCAGTCATCAGTTCTCTTGTACCAAGCACTGTCGCCATGGATACAAATAGCACTCGGGAACGACCACTTTTCAGTAGCTTGTAAGTATTTTTTTTTTCTTCTCTCTCTCTCTCAAGGAAAATGTCTTTTGGTGCTTCTTGTTCTTGTGGAGTTCATGCTGAGAAACATATTTGTCAGGAAAGTCAAATGATGAAACTCTCCATCTCCTGCCAGTTTTCCCTGTAAAGAAGAGTCCAGCTACTTTGTGCGCGTCTACACCGAACCTCTGCTGGTCAACCTGCCCACTCCAGACTTCAGCATGCCTTATAACGTCATCTGTCTGACCTGCACGGTTGTGGCCGTGGGCTACGGCTCCCTGTATAACCTCCTGACCCGGAGCTTCCAGATAGAAGAGCCCAGCCCGGCATTGGCCAAGAGGATAGCCAACGTCATCCGCAAGATGAGAGGCGTGCCGCCGCTCTGAAGCTGGACAAAAATGCCAAGTGGCTACGAGAAAACATAAAATATTCAGGGAAGAACTGAGTCAAGCACTGGTATGAATGTTTTTATAAACGGTCAACTTGAAGGTTTTGTTTTCAAATGGAAGAAGACAAATAATTTTGTTGAACATTAATGTGTCCTGGGTGGTTTCCTGCTGGCTACGGACAGAAAAATGTAAACATTTGTCTCCGTGAACGGAAGGTAAAGAGCTCTGGTATTGTTTGACAAGTAGAAGGAAACTAAGCTTTATGGTGCACTGTGGTGGTAACTTTTGGGTTTTTTGTTTTTGTTTTGTGGATGTTTGAAACCATAACTCCATTACATCATAATATAGCCATACTGAGGCATTCTGGTGGTAAAATTAGTCAGTTACACTGAGACTGATTTGATTATAAACTGCACTATGAAGCCTCTGAGCATGGCAGAAAGATCATTGTCTGTGGTCTCATGCTGCATTTGTGACCTGTTATTTCTCCCATCTCCCGACCAGGAAAAATAAGATAAGATTATACAAAGTGAGAGTTGCTCAGTCACAGTTTTATTTATTTAAATCATCCTCTGCTATGGATATAGGATATTAAATAACTCTTAAATACTGGGATTCTAACGGCTAATCAGAAATTCCAAAACAATTTTTCCAGATCTATTTGATCTTTTTTTTTTAACTGTAATGAATCTTTATTTAATAGTGAGGGGTTTTTACTGTCTTAAATGTGTTCTATACTAGTTTTAAGATATCTGAACAGAACAAATGCCTACAAAAATACAGAAAAGTTTGGCCTGAGCATATCGGTAAGCAAACACAGGTTGCATTTCAACAGCCTGTACTGTATAGTTTGCCAGAAAAAGATTCAGCATGTCTCAACACATAGTATGTCAAATTTAGTATGCCAAAAATACCTGGATGTCCTACTACATCTGGTCATATTTTGAATTATGCAAGCCATTATGCTTTTCTGGACATTCTGACCCCCAATCCTCTCTGCGGTTACATCACATACATTGCAGTGTTGTGCACAAGAATAAACAAGCTCAAGCCGCACAAACAGATGGCAGCTCGTTTCACTCTACAGACTACGATGGTCAAAGTTTAAGGCGCGATATAATGAAGTAATGTGTCCTAGTAGTATGTATACTCTATGAAACAACACGATACTTTGTGCAGCAGCAGTACGTACTTAGGGAGGTAAAAAAGAAAACGTATGCAATTCGGAACACAGCCACGTTGCTTTTTTGGACTTAGTTTGTTGTAGAAAAAAGCAACAGTGCTCTTACCAAACATTTAATTTGCACTGATTTTTGGATGCATGCTTGAATGTTAAATGTGCAGCTGTCTGAATGTCTCCATAACTTTAAAATTGCCTTTGGCTTCATTAACTCATTCATGCCTCAGTTTAATGCAGTTTCAATGCAGTTTCAATGCAGCAAAAAATACTACACCAATGGAACAGTACGGTACATTTGTTTTTTAAACTTTTTACACACTGTCCTCTGTCATGCTTGTCTGCCTTTAAGTCAATTCTGAGTTACTTTCTGTGAAAAAAGTGAGCAGAACATGAATGAAGCTGTACTCCTGTGTGTCTGACAGAACTTAAATATTCCTGCCTTTTCAATAAACTCACAAACATCTCAAATTCGGATTAGTAGCGGTGAAAGAAAGTGCACTGTTCTAACTCAACCTCGAGCCGGAGCTTTATTACTTCTCACCGAGTGCCCACATTTTTGTGTAAACAGACTTGGCCCCACTTCTGGCAGACGGAGAGAGAACAAACACAGACGTCTCTGTGTTTGGCCGGTCAGCGATTCTCACCCCTGCACGTTTGCCAACAGCGTGGAACAAAAACAAAAGAAAAAAGCAGCATTCCACATAAGTGATTTCCATATCTGATCTGCTGCAGAGCTGCATGTTCCCTCCGGGCGAGTAGGTGTTTACAGCCTGAGAACATATCACTCATAAGTGCTTTGTTACAGTGTTCGATTACGTAAACTTCACTTTATTTAGCACGTGTTTATAGTTTGCTGAAGAAATATGCCATTGGTTACACTTCATTAATTACAATGTTTGTGTAAAAACAGCTATAAAATGTTGTGGTGTAGAAATGCTGAAACCCCAAAGCACCACAACTTCCTGATGATCTCTTTAAATAGTCGTATTTAAGCCAGTAAGCAATTTCCATTCTTGCCACATTTCATCATTTGTTTTTTCAGCTGAGCTCTCACCTAAAAAAAAGCCTATAAAAAGAGGCCTGTGAAATGCAAGGCAGAATTACCAAGGGGATTCATTTATAACAGATTTCTAGGTACTGGGTATGGGATATATTTATTGGTAGAAACATAAAATGCTACACAGATAAACAGTACTACAACTCATACAGAAATATTGTTTGACCACAATGTTATTAACATCAAGAATCAAGATACATACATAGACAAACTGCCTTTACCTGATAAGAAAGCTTCGTCAGATTGGCTTACATGCAGAAAAAGATTCAAAGCAAAAGCTAAACACAGAATGTATCAATTATATTAAAGAAAGAAACGTACTGCCTCCCCAAAGAATCAAGTTTGTGCAAACCAGTGCTCAAAAACTCTGCTACTATGGAGTTGATCAAGTAGAAAAATGGTGATAAATGAGCAATTAATGCAACATTTATATCAAATAATCCAAACAAGTGCACCCTAGGATGTAGGAGAGGTGAATCAGCACGGCTCACTGCAGGCGTGACCACAGGTTGTCCTGCAGCACTTTTGCTCTCCTGAACACTGACCATCATGATAGCAGTACTCTGCACACATCGGGGTGGCCTGGGGCGCAGAGCAGCGACCTTTCTTCACTGATAGAGCAAAGACAAAAACGCAATCAGGTCACTGTAAACAGTACATTAGGTGTATTGGGGAGGTTTTGCTTCATATCTCACCTGTGTATGGCGCCATGCACTCATGCCCACATCCATTGTAGCAGCACTTCTGGTCATTGGGGCAGTCGCTGTCATTGGAGCAGAACTCGGCACACACTCCAGCACCCCAGAGCCGGCGAGGACACACTCCTGGCTTTGCTGAAGGAATAGAGAAATCGGTTTATACAAAGAGTTCTGAAACAGAGAGACTGGACAGTACGGCTTCATACTGGAAGAAGCCCTTTAATGGAGCGTCCAGGGTTGATTTCCACCTCACTGAGAAGGTTTAACCAAAGTTTTTAACAGCTGCCCACTTGAGAGAAAAGTTAAACACTGAGGCTCGTACTGAAAGCAGGAGGGACACAGACAGGTCCACAGTCAAAGACACAGCATTTGTGGTCTGCAGGACAGTCTTCATCACACGCACACCCCTTATGTGATGGGACAACATTAAGGCGACGTGGGCAGTGGCCTGGTTTTGGGAGAATCACTGAGAGAAAGAAGCAGTGGAGCAGAAAGAGGGAGAAAGATCAGCTGTGGTAACTGGGGTGACATTAATGTGGTTGCCAGCGTGGTTGTTTAATGAAACATTTTAGAAAGGAAACTAGCAGATTATACATAAAATGCATGTGAGTCAAAGGAAACTTACCTGTTAAATTGCCATCAGCTTCTGCAGCAAAGACTGCGTCAAAGTGCACCAGTGCACCAAATGTAAAAATCAATACACAAACTGTGGACCAGTGTTTCTCCATGTTAACCTCCTGCACAGAAGAATGTGCTCCTGTTTGGACAAATCTAACAGAACACAACCTGTAGGCTGAGCAGCCCAGACACAGCATGCTGGGTCCTTGTGCCTGTAGAGTTACATTTACACAGGATAAAGTTGCTCTAATGAAGTTAATTTTGAAATTAGGATTGAAGGATGTAGTTTTTTATTTTATTTACATGGTGTAGTTTTTGCTTTGTTTTTTAAAATTTGCTCAAATGGTGATAAACATTTTGCTTTAAATTATTAGTAATAAAACTAAAAAATTGAAAGTGTGCAAGATGAAGAGGACAGCATGAACTACGTATTAGTTAAAGCTGTTATGGATTATGTTTATGCACTTTAATGCTGCTATTTATTTTTCTTTTAAATTAGAACTTTGTGCTGTTACTTGGTTGCACATGTTGCACTTTACCAATTGTTTTCTGTGTTTATTGCCTAATTTTCTTGTGCAGTGGCTTCAGTTGCCCTTTTTATGCAAAATATCCCATAAATTTACACCTTAATGAGCACTTTTGATTCACCCCTATGGATATTATGTATCTGAGAGAGGTGATACATTATATTGTGTCCTTTTAAACAATCTTCCCCACTATGTTCTGATTGTCTCCCTGTATTGCCATCTATTGGCATAAACAGGAGTTGCAGTTATCTGTTAAGTGAAAGGTGGTTTACTTTTATGTTCCCTGACACTTAAGTTACACAATACAAATACGCATCACCATTTGATGACCTGAAATAAGACAATTTTTGTACAACAAAACAAGATTTTATAAAAGGTTTTCTGAAATTTTAGGTTTAATTTTGCAAATGAGGTATTTTTATCCCAATGTGCACTAATTTGCATGTATTTCCAGAATAGAAATCTAAAAAGATTCTCCTTTCTCTTTTCCTTTTTCTTTCCTTTGCATTCCTTTTCGTTGATGGACATATTAGAGTCAAAGATGTTTATATATTCTACATTAATTTCAAAAAATTGTTAAGAGCCAGAAAAAAAATTTGGTCTTATAAATTTGGAATCAGAGGGAACATTGATATGCGGGGGAGACTTTAATGTTGTACTGGACTATAGGTTAGATACCACAGGTAAGAAAGGAAGTAGAAAACAAATTAATAGGTATA